>JAOWBJ010000049.1:621199-636489 GCA_028566335.1 Monarda citriodora
GAAGAAGACATACTTACTTATGATCTCGAGGAAGAAACGACGATCAAGGAAGCGGAAGAGTGCAAGATTTGTCGCCGAAAAATTTCAAATGCGAGGGAGAGTTTTGAATTTCTATCGCAAATAAAAGTAACAAGTTGTAGTGAACCCATACTATTTTTTGTAATTTTCTAATTGTAATACATAAACTGGAATAGAGAGTAACCCAGATTTGCAGTAGATACAGTGAAGGGAAAGGGAGAGTAAGGAGAGAAGAAGAAGGTAGGGAGAAAACTAGTATTTCATTTCTTAATTCTGTTCAGTGGAGAGAACCGATACATATAACAACTTGATATTCCCTTTCTTTGCTAAACACAACCCAAATAAACACAACTACAACCCAAAGCATAAATAGTTTGATAGCCCATTACTAATAATTCAGAGGCCCAGTTCTGAAACTCAATTTGTAGCCCAACTTCCTTTCCATCTTCCTCAATGAAATCATCTTCCCCGACTCCAGCTCCGACCAACGTCGATCCCTTCTTCACACTATCGCCACCGCAATTCATTCCGACGTGGGTCATGACAATACCCCCTCCTGAAGATGATCCTCGTTCTCGAGGATCGGAAGATGAAAACGTGCGACCGATATAATGTTGATCCTCCCCATTTGTTGACGCTGACATAGGAATATGCCCCAAGGACATGACAATGCAAGCTGAAACACCTAATATTGCGGTGGTATGCAAATTCATCGTAAGCAAAAGTCTAACTGCAAGAAATCCACCAACACTCATCTCCAAATTATTATCCATCATAACATCTTCAAGTTCAATCACATACGCACGATTCTCAATAGGAAGATTGCTCAAGCTTAGTGTTTGAATAATATTTCTTACTGAAGAGTCATCAAACACTTTAGTCATCAAAGGATATCTCAAACTGTGCTTCTTGAATTCCAATCTGGGTTCAGCTTGTTCAACACCCAATTCTCCAACCTTGAGCCTTACCCCACTCTCTCTTTTAGTTCCAAAAGTCCTCAGCTGAAACTCCTCTCGAACCTTAATGTCATCAAGCAGTTGAAGATAGTACAGAAATCTGTCCTAGTCTCCTTTGACTAGACACCCAGGTTCACCTATATGCAAGCAATCACCGAAAGAAAACTTCATATGCCTATCTTGTTCCCGCATTTTGCGAATCTCTGGGAAATATTTAGCAAAGGACTACTTAGTTACTTTCATTAGACTAGGTTGGTTGAAACCAAGAATATCAGCAATATATCCTTCTCTAGATAATGGAAAGAGTGACACAATTTAAGTAGTGTGGTTTTCTTTCTCCCTCGTTGCTGACACTTCTCCAACACGCTGCTCTTCAAACCACTTACCGCCTAGCTCGAACTGATTATCATCTTCAATAGCCCAAAGAACACTTTTGCTGCTCATTAAAGAATTGATCAAACTTGATTTACCAACACCATTAGGACCAAAGATTACAGAGGTCTGCTCTCTGAAAATAAATTGCAGTGTATCAATGCCCTGTTTCTTAAATACTAGCTCATAGCCCCATTTATAAAGCCTAGACTTCCATTTCCTAAGAGTCCCTCCCTCAACGAGTTCTACTTTGTTCAGCGCAAGAGTGAATGGAATTCCAGTTGATTCAGCTTCGACAAAGAACCTGGTAAGAGTAAACGGCCCGATTGGTGGCTGCTCCATCGAGAAAAGCACAACCAAATGATCCACATTCGCCATCGGTGGATCCAACATCTCACTCCTTCGCTCCAAGACATTATCTGGTAAGAGAGCATGAAGTTCTTTTCCTTGTTTCAATCTCTCTAAAGTACTCCCGAACGTAAAACAATCTTTGAGATGCTCACATTTTTCCTTCAAAGCATCTCTTACATTGTTCAAGAAACCGAGCTCTCTCGCGAGTTCCTCGAGCTTTTTCACATTTGCTACAGTCACCCCACCTGTTAGGAAGCTCGAATGATGAAACTGTCCCTTCTTTTTCTCTCTAGCATACTGTTTATTGGATGAGCTTATATCAGTCATTATAATCTGTTTTAGGAAAGGATGGTGACTCCGCTGGAATATATTGGAGATACTTTGAATAACTTCAGCAGGAGATTGCAAACCGCATTGCCTCTGATCCCAGCTCGAATTCGCTTCCTCGTTACATACCAAAATGCATTTTTCAACAACATGGCTACTAAACCTTTGGAGAGACAGATGCACTAGGTCCCCTCAAACTGAGATGTCAGTTTGGATGTGGACGAAGGGTTCTTGAGCTCCAAAATGAACTGCACTACAAAATTTTCAAATGCATTTTCTGCAAGTAGGAGACCCTGTGTTGAAATCTCTGCAACTAAATTTCCTCGACGCTCTCCAATTGCACCCCGTGATATGATAGGGAAGGATACGAATGTACCGAGATAAACAACTCGAGAATCGCCCGGATCCCAATTGAGTACAAGATGTGGAACCATTCCCAAGAATTCTTTCACCTCAAGAGGCTTATCATGACCGACTACACCGACACGATCCTCCTCCTCCGCACTAAGTGTTCTAGAATTCTCCACCTCATCAAGATTTGAAACAAGTTCGAAAAGTAGATCCACAACTTCAACTTCAATGGTGGTTCTCGACCTGCTAGAAACCTCATCAATATGATACCAAGTTTGCTCCGTGCATATGAATTCACTGAGTCCACCAATCTTATACTCCCTGTTCTCAAGCGGTATATAAGGGACCCAATCCATTTTCATTTGCTTCATGGGCACAATTTCTTCAATTTTCCTCTGAACTGATTTGATACCAATTGTGTCAGATGGAGGAAAAGATGATACCACAGCAACCACAACAGGAATCATTGTAACTTTTGATGGATCTTTGTAAGGAACCAATTGAGGCTCTGTACAACCGAAGAGATAGACCTTCTTATTGTGTAACTCTCCACCTTCTTCAAGTGCTTCTTCCAAATTAGAGAAGTTCCAGTTGTACTGATACACAGTGTCCAACTGATCCCACTCTGTGCCAACTGGAAAGACCTGCAGCCATAGATCCTCCAAATTACGCTTCTCGGAAAAATACTCAAGCTCTTCCTCCGACTTGGCAACTCTAGCTCGCTTCCGTCTGCCCTTTCCAACTGCCTCTTTTCCCTTATTCTTCACATTGGTGATGAAGCTACTCGATGTCCACCTAAAATCCCCAGTGTAAAATGCACCGCAATTCATTCCGGCGATCGAATCGCCGGGATCCCAACTTGTCATGACATTTCTGAATTCCCCAAACTTCCTCACAGCTGTAACGCCAGAATATCGATATCGGCACAACTATTATCGTCTATCTCAGAACCATCACCCGAAACAGCACCTGTTGCAGCCGTTAGAAGAGTAGCTCGTGTAGCAAAATCAAACAAGTCCTTGTCATCTCGCACATTATCAATTTCCTCAACTGACACGGAGTCTCCAACCAGAACTCCATGAAGAGATAAAATATCAAAATTGGACTGCACTTCACTGCAGCTCGTGAAGGTTTGCGGCTGCGTTGTCACTCCGATCGCATCTGAACTCATCTCAACCCCGGATTTCACAACTTCCACAGATTTAACCTTGAAATCCTCTCTCTCAACATCAAAAACTATAAGTTCTTCAAATAACACACCAACTCACAAAATTCTTTCCAAGTATATCCAAAAATTTCACCAATAGTTAGATCCGAAATCCAAGAAAAAGCTCTTCCCTCAAATTGCCAAACAGCTAAGTCAATTTTTTCAATATCAGACAATTTAGGATGAAGATTAAAATAATTTTCACATTTCATCACCCAAATCTTAGGATTAGATGCATCAAAACCAGGAAACTCCAACTGAAACATGGATGTGTGAACTGAGGAATACCCGAACTTACTAGATTCCAGATTCGTTCCTTGAATCTGATCAGAAACTTCCTGTTCCCCTGCAGATCGATTCATAGCTTGAGCTTTCCACGACTCATCCAGCTGCGTAAGCGCGTCTTGAAGGTCCGTAAGTCGTGTGGGATCGGCCATGGGTGAAACCAATTGTAATGGGCCCTTGGTATTTTGATGTATTAAAGAGAGTATGGTAGCAATTGTTGGTGAAATTCCAGTAAATCGATAGCAACAATGTAACAATATCGATAGGAAAGGATAGAGGGGAGAAGAAGAGTGTAGAAGGAGAGAGAAGCTTGGAAGGAAAGTAATTTCATTTCTTAATTATGTTCAGTGGAGAGAACCGATACATATAACAACTTGATATTCCCTTTCTTTGCTAAACACAACCCAAGTGAATAAACACAACTACAACCCAAAGCATAAATAGTTTGATAGCCCATTACTAATAATTCAGAGGCCCAGTTCTAAAACTCAATTTGTAGCCCAACTTCCTTTCCATCTTCCTCAATGAAATCATCTTCCCCGACTCCACCTCCGACCAACGTCGATCCCTTCTTCACACTATCGCCACCGCAATTCATTCCGGCGTGGGCCATGACATGAAATCTTAAAGCAGAAACTGTAGAACCAGTAAGTTTTCATTGATTTGTGAAGAAAAATGAGAGAAAAAGAGAAATATTATTGATTCATTGATCAGTATTGATAACCATCAAAAGCTACAAACTGATCGGACCTAGCTCCTTTTATACTAACTTTCTGCTCAAGCTATTGACATATTGAACAAGTCTAGCAAAAAACGTATTACAAACAAACCCGCTTTTATTAATACTAAGCTATACTAACTAAAACGACACCGTTCCGTGCCACGCAAGCATAACTGTTTTAACTGCCTGACTTGAAGCTTGAACTCGCTGCATCTTCTTCATTGAACACTTGATTCTCTACCTTCGCGATGCATCCAGTCGTTTCTTCCAAATTCGCGCTACCATCTCCACAGAAACATACGTATGTAAATGAAAAATCAGAAGCAAAAGGCTTTCGCCATTGGAGAAGAAAACTTCCAGAAAGTAGAAAATGTATTAGCAAAAAAACGATTACAGATTCTTTGCAGCTACAGTGTATATAACAAGCTTGACAGCTCATTAACTAACACATTCTATATGTTGTTTACACGTGTTCTAATCTGTACCAAATGTAGCTAGACTTCAACATAAAGGAAAAACACGACTAAAAGAAACGCGCTTAACAACTAACTGGTTTCACCCGCACAGACGCGGGTTCGACCCTTATTAACATCACTACAACTTTTATTCTTCAAAGCTTAAACTCTTCTTCCAAATATGAACAACGACCACCTTTCTAACAGGTGCTTCATATAATACAGTAAAGACCACGTAATTTGGATTGTAATAAATATTTGTTTGTGAAACGAAAAGTAATTGCAATATATGAAAAAATTCAAATCTTCATAACTAAAATAGATCAATTACTACTTTCAATTCATTTATTAACTATATACAAGAGAAATGACATGCATATCAAGAAAAATAAATTATGTGATTATCATTAATTATGATAAGAGATTTAATTATAGTCAAATTCTTGTCATATTAAAAATATAGCTAACAAATTGAAATAGAAAGTGAAGATAATTATATAGAGCTCTTCACGAACTCTTTGTATAGAGCTCCGGGTAGGATTCCGTTTTGGAATGCCGAAATGACAAGCAGATCGTTGATCTCATCTACTTGTAGGCACTCCTGGTTGAATCGCGTCATGAAGTCGCTGACCTTCTCGTCGCGACCTTGATGGATTGAGAGTAGCTGGGCCGAAGTGACTTTGGCTTCGGCTTTTTGGAAGAACTTTCTGTAGAAGGCTTCCATCAGTTCAAGGTATGATCTGATACTGCCATAAGGCAGGCTATCAAACCATCTCCTAGCATTCCCAACGAGTAACTCCGGGAATAACTTGCATATGTGGACCTCGTTGAGGCCCTGGTTGGCCGCGTTATACTGGAAACGGCCAAGGAAGTCTTGTAGGTCCACCAGTCCGTCATAAGTGAATGGTGGGACTTTGTAATTATCTGGTAAGAGAGTTCAGATAATATCCTCCGAGTACGGAGTGCGAAGAGCTCCGTACATGGCGAATCCGGGTTCCAGACCGCAGGAATGTGGTTGCGCGGCGGAGTGCGGTTCCGTCCATTTTGATTGCGTGGCAGAGTACGATCCGCTCATTGTGCGCGCCTCGGTGGTGGGAGGCGTGTTTATTCCGGTGACCGTCATGCCTCGAGTCATGAGAAGAAGCTTCGGTCTCTTGGTCATTGTTGCGAGGTGGGGTGCAGCCCCTTCCAGGATTACGGGGCGGAGTGGCTCCCCTCTCATGATTCCAGGGCGGAGTTGGCCCCCCTTGCTAAATTATAGGGAGTTGGTCCCCTTGCTGAGTTTTAAGGCGGATTCTGTCCTCTTCGGAGGAACTCCAGGAACTCAGCCTCTCTTTCAGCGAGAAAGCGCCGAACAGCCTCATCTAGGTTAGGTTGTTCGGTTTGATGGCTCCTTGGCGGACCAGTCCTGTAAGTGCAGGGGGATGGAGCCCTATTGTTATGGTGGGCTCTTTTCCTCGCCGGCGACTGGGATCAGCTTCATCATTGTCGCGAGGGTTGTTGCACATGTTGCGGATGTCGTATGTTCTTCGAGTTCTGGACATTTTTACCACAATAGAAAATTCGCACGTCAGAAATTTCTAGTTTCCCACAGACGGCGCCAGTGATCGAGTGCAGATTTTTGCAAGTAATTAATGACAGAATAATAAAGAACAAGATGAGATTTATGTGGTTCGATTTACTGAGGTAAATCTACATCCACGTGAGGCAAACGTTGTAGCATTTGTATTGCTTTGAGTATCGATTACAATCTGAGAGATTCTAACATTCTAATCGTGAATAGGTGCTATTTATACACATATTCTAGTTGGGTTGGGCCTGTTGGCCCAACAAGGATGGAGATAACCGCTTTGGAGCAATTATCGGCGACATGGGACGTGGGTGGTGATTGCGCATGGCCACGCCACCCACGTCGTTGGTCTCTTGCTGAGTGACTGCAGAACAACTCGTGAAAATCATAATTCCATGGCGCTGTTTCCAGGAGTGAGTCATCTTAATCCGGCAACTTTGGAGTGACCTGCGCCACGGCTTGTGGATGTAGCCGAAATGGAACCTTTGTCCGTAGTTGTGTGAACTGGAGTTTCAATGCTGAACTGTTTGTCTGGGCCAATCCCTTGAGCCTTTGTTGATGGGCCGGAGTTAATTGGGCCTTCTCGTTGGGCTTGAAAGGTGTTGGGCCATATCCCATCAACCGGTATTGCGGATGCCTGATTTTTCCAAGGAGTTTACCATTGAATGTGATGCATCAGGGCGAGGAATTGGAGCGGTGTTAATGCAAGAGCGATAACCAATTGCTTATTTTAGTAAAATGGTTGCTCACCGATGGTTATCGAAGTCGACATATGAGAAAGAACTAATGGCGTTAGTTTTGGCTATACAACACTGGCGGCCATACTTGTTGGGAAGGAAATTTGTGGTTCAAATGGATCAACGCAGCTTACGGCAGTTACTTGCTCAGCCTCTATCTACACCATCGCAACAAAATTGGGCAGCGAAGTTGATGGGGTATGAGTTTACGATAGTATACAAGGATGGGAAATTAAACAAGGCAACCGACGCTCTCTCTCGGCGGGACGAAGAAGTGTTATCTATCTCTGTGATCTCACGGCCTACTTGGCCTGATTGGTCGGCAATCCAAGACACACTCAACTCGGATCAGGTGCTGGGCAAAATTAAATTGCAACTTGAAGAGGGAAAGACGTCATCACCTCATTATATTTTGGTGCATGGGTTGTTATTTTACAAGGGACGAATTGTGGTGCCGCGGAGTTCACCGTGGATCCAAACGTTACTCACCGAGTGTCATCTCACGCCGATTGGCGGTCACTCGGGAGCCTATAGGACCTATAGACGTCTTGCCTCCAACGTCTACTAGCCAGGGATGATGAAGAGCGTCGTGGATTATGTAGCGGCGTGTGGAGTGTGTCAACGGAGCAAGCACTCAACTCAATCCCCAGCGGGCCTCTTAGCGCCACTGCAGATTCCGTAAAGAGTTTGGGAAGATATTAGTATGGACTTCTTGTCCTGTTTACCGAAGGCTTATGGTGTAGATTGCATTCTAGTTGTGGTGGATCGACTTTCCAAATACGCCCATTTCTTGACACTTCTCCATCCTTTCTCAGCTCGTCAAGTCGCCGAGGCGTTCATCAATAACATCATCAGGCTGCATGGTGTTCAACGTTCGATAGTTTCTGACCGAGACCCTATATTCTTGAGTTCGTTTTGGAAGGAGTTGTTCCGTGCAATGGGTACTAAGCTTCGTATGAGTTCGGCGTATTATCCAGAAACCGAGGTGTTGAATCGTTGCCTCCAAACGTACCTCCGTTGTTTCTCTTCCGAACGACCAAATCAGTGGCCGAAATGGTTAGCGTGGGCATAGTATTGCTATAACACTAGCGTCCATTCTGCTGGAGGTACACACCTTTCGAGGTGGTTTATAGACGGCCCCCGCCCACTATTCATTCATATTTGCCCCGAGAGATCAAGGCCGGCCCAAGTAGTATTGGAGAATTTGTGTTCAAGGGATGAGGCTTTAATTCACTTGCACTCACACCTACAGCATGCACAGCAGTGAATGGCGTCTCAAGAGAATAAACATCGAAGGGAAGTTTCGTACGACGTGGGCGACTATGTGTATATGAAGTTCCCCCCCTACCGGTAGTCTACATTATTTTCCTCGTCAAATCGGAAGCTTTCGCCACGCTATTTTGGTCCGTTTTGCATTGAGGAGAAAATTGGATCAGCAGCCTACCGTCTATTGCTTCCCGCCTCCTCCAAAGTCCATCCGGTTTTCCACGTATCCTTACTCAAGAGGGCCATCGGTGATATTACTCCAGAGCCAGATTTTCCAGCGGACCTCATGACTTCGGAGCCCACTTTTCTTCTAGAGACTGTATTGGACCGCCGAGTGATTAAGCGTGATGCTAGGGATGTCGATCAAGTTTTGATTAAATGGAAGGATTATGATCTTGAGGATGCTACATGGATGGACATATCGGATTTTCGAGGGCAGTTTCCTTATTTCATCCTTATGGACAAGGCTGTTTTGTCGGGCGGTGCAATTGATACAGCGTGGCATGTGTATATGCGTGGAAACCGGAAACTGTGGGGAATAGCCGATGACGTGGACCCTATCAAACTAGTGATGTTAATCTTTGCAGTGGAAAAGGTGTGGATAAGAAAGTGCAAGTTGATCATCAGAAGAGAAGGATGGAAGATGAAGAATAGTGAAGATGTTACTGAGTTTTTTCTTTCTGTTTTGTTTAGTAAAGTTGTGGTCCTGTAAGAGTCGTGTTTACTTTCTTTACGTTTTTGTTTTGTTATTTCGTAGTCAGTGAAAGTGCTGAGTCAGCAGAGTTTGTTAGCTGGCTACAGTATTAAAAAGGACAGAGTCTGTACATTTCGACCATGAGAATGAATCTGCATTTTTCCAGTTTCAATTTCTTCTTCTGCAATTCTTCTTTTCACCATCTTTACATTCAATAGACCCCGAGCTGGAAAACGAAGCAGTTGACACAAAAGCGGGAAGTAGTGGACGTGCAGAAGCAGTAAGTGGACGTGTGCATGAAATGAGTGGCGGTTGAAGTCGTGCAACATGAGACTAATGAAGAATGAATTTATGGTTAAATGGGATCGGTTGCGTACAAAGGATAATGAAAGAGTATTATTACTTGCAGCAACAAATAGGCCTTTTGATCTGGACGAGGCAGTGATAAGGAGGTTTCCCAGAAGGTTGATGGTCGGTCTGCCGGATGCTCTGAACAGAGAGAAAATTATAAAGGTTATATTAGCCACAGAGGAGCTAGGTCCAGATGTCGATCTCGAAGCAGTTGCTAAGATGACCGAGGGGTATTCAGGAAGTGATCTAAAGGTTTGATCATGATACCTCCTGTTTTGCATAAGTTCGTTTTGGGTTGTTTAGTGTTACGATTTTTATGCTTCATTCATTCTTTTTGGCAAACTATCCATTTCTCAGAATCTTTGTGCGGCAGCTGCAATGTACCCGATTAGAGAGATTCTAGAGAAGGAGAAGCAGATATATTCACTTAAGTAAAATTTTTTCTCAATTAGCCTTAAGCAATTGATGAGATAGTTGTTCACGATGAATATCATCTTCTAATTGCTTCTGAACTTTTTGTTCTTTAGACGGCTAGTTCTGTATGCCATGTCAGTCATTTATATACAAATAAACTAACGAAAGTACTGTGTAAAATCGTAGGAGAAAGCCTCGGCTCTAGCAGAAAAGAGACCATTGCCTTCATTGCATACCAGCTCAGACATTCGGTCCCTGAGAATGGACGACTTCAAACGCGCACATGAATAGATTTCTGTTAGTGTGGCTTAGAATATGGCTAAGCTCCAACGGTTGAACGAGCTGTATGGAGAAACTGGATTGAGAAAGAAGTCGTCGTTAAGCTACTTCATTTAGGATGGTTTCTTCATATACAGATTCTACCATTTATATTGTGAAGATGCATGTACATATGGAGAGATAGAAATGGATACTCAAAACAAGAAGAAGAAGCAAGAAGTGGATATACTGCACATACATAACAAATATAGACGTAGTCGCATTTATCATTAACGCTTTTTGTTCTTTACATTTCCGTTTTGTTTGTTGTGGAGTCGGCAATTTTGAGTTGGTTAAATACACTGTAGTTGGCATTTCTCATGTACATTTTTTTTTTACAATCTTCTTGAAATGAATCTGCAACTTTCTCTCATGCTTTTACTCAAGCTTATTCTCTGAAAATTTTTACGTGTTTCGATTTACTGAGGTATATCTACATCTACGGGGAGAAAGTGATTACTTTTGTATTGCTTTTGAGTACAGATTATAATATGAGAGATTATAACTTTCTAATCGACTAAAAGTGCTATTTATACACCTATTCTAGTTGGGTTGGGCTTGCTGGCCCAGAAAGGATGAAGATAACCACTTTGGAGCAGTTATCGGCGGCATGGGACGTGGGTGGTGGTTGTGCATGGCCATGTCACCCACGTCGTTGGTCTCTTGATGTGTACCCGCAGAAAGACTTGTGAAAATCATAAGTCATTGGCGCTGATGAGCCGGAGTAAGTCATTTTAATCCGGCAGCACCGAAGTGACTTGTGTTGCGGCTTGTGGGTAGCTTACGGATGTAGCTGAAATGAAACCTTTTGCCGGAGTTATGTGAACCGGAGTCGAATTGCCGAACTGTTTAACTGGACCAATCCTTTGAGCCTTAGTCGATGGGTCGGAATTAATTGGGCCCTCTCATTGGGCTTGAAAGGTATTGGGCCATTTCCCATCACCACCCTCCTAAAAAGTGAGGCAATGAAGGCGACAGTTCGTGCTTCTGAAATACCGGTGGCATTGGAAGAAAGGGGGTAGCTTCGGAACTTCGGGAGAGCCGGAAAGGAAATAGTATTCGGAGTAACTTCGGAGATGCCGGAGTGAAGTCAGTGCTGACGTGTACTAGGGTACGCAGCACTTTATCCAGCATTAAATGCGACGATTGGAATCCCGAAAAAGCGGGATTCTAATCTTCGCGTGTTTTCAATAAAAACCCTAGGAGGGAACTTGTGCTACTTTTTTACTTTCCGCCATCGTTAACTCCATGTGCTAGCTTTCTATAATTTCCTCCGCAATTTCCATTATTTGCTTGGTCGATCAGCCTTCAGCCTACAACAAGTAAGTATGGATCTTCCTTCTTTTTCCGATTCCTTGTATGTTAGTGTAGATGAGAGTTTGAATGTGAACTCTGGGGAGAATAAGATTGTGGAACTGGGGGATGATGATATGGATGTAGTTTCTCCGCCGCCCTCCTTCTCCGTGACTGATAGTGAGGGTGAGGACGCCGGTGAAGACGCCAGTGTCAGTGGAGGAGACTGCAAAGGTTAGTGGGAGTGGCTGGAAAAAGACAAATTTGCTCCCTGTGGAACAATATAAACCTATTCTCAGTGGTAGTACTGTAGACAGACTAACCTTTGACTACTATTTTCCGGCGGGGACGGAGGCGGCGGTGCCCCATACAACGGACCGGGTTGATCGCCCTCCAGAGAGGCATTGCACTGTTTACGAAGCGAGTTTGATATGCTGACTTCGCTTTCCTCTTCATCCCATTTTTGTCCAACTGTTAGAATATTTTTATTAGTATTAATAATTTCTACACTATTACAACGAAAAGATATAAATTCTGCTTACCAACTTGTCATGAAAGATGGATTCCATCGTAGCAATCTCGTTCTTGTTATCATATTGTGCCTGCTTGTAGATTCTCATAAATCGAAGTTTGATTGCAAACCTGCTCTGGCCCTCAACCAGATCCTTTACAAATGCAAACATTGGAGCCATTACTGTTAAAGTTGGCTGTATTTTTTTCTCTGAATTGTGAGTCTTTGTAGTGTGCGTGAATTTCCTATCTGTAATGTGGGAGGAAAATATATTCAACATTTAACTTGGTGGTTACAAGCAGTTTAGTGGGGAGCAAAAGAACAATCCACTACTGCAGTGACGGTTATGGCCGAGAGCGGAGTAATTTTTGAGAGTAATGGGCGATTTATTAATAATTAATAATCATTTAAATAAATCTATATAGTGGGGCCAAAATTTATAATTAATTGTCCACAAACTTAAAACGAATGTTACATATTTTATTAAAGAAAACCGGCCCATGTGGACGGCAGTTTTACAGCAACATGCAAATTTACTATTATGCCCTTTACTTAAACAGATAACTACAAAATTACAATCGAAATCAAATTGAAATTGGATTGAAATTGCTGAACTCGCTTATTATATATAGTATAGATAGTATAGATTACGTCAATAGTCTCAAAAAGAAAAAGAAAATTAGCCCAATATTATTGAACGTAGTAATTGGTTTTATGTTGAAAAGCCCAATCAAGTGGTCTAACACGTGTGGGCAGCAAATTAAATTGCTACGGCCCGGCCCGGCTTGGCATGAGAAAGAGCATTTGACACGTGTCATAATCTTGTCCGTCAACCTGATCAACAACCGTTTATTTCCTTACCAGACCACTATAAATTCCTTCGGGCATCGCTTCCTCAGAAATTCACAAACGGAAAGCTGGAAATTTTTGGAGGTAGATTTCTTCTAATTTTCGACGTGTTTGGGATGCGTTTAATCGATAAAGTCTCTGCAATTTTGTTATTGAATTCCATTTTTGGCCAACACAAAAATTTCTAGATTGTCTAGTCACTCCTCTATTCTAGGGTTTCAGATTTCCTCTCATTTTCTTCCGATTCCCCATTTTGGGGATTTCTCTATTTTTTAGGAATTCGGATCGGTTCGCGTAACAGATCTGTTGGTTCGATCGAAATTCTAGAATTTGATTATTTCGATCTGTTCCTCTCGCGATTATTTTGAGAAAAAAAAAAAGTAAAAACTTGCAACGATCGAGTACAATGAACGAGCAAGCAGCGATGATGAACCAACAGCAACAACTGATGAGCCAACAGCAGCAGTTGAATATGAATCAGACTCTATTGAGTATGAATCAAATGAATCCGCAGGTAACCAAATTTAACTTCAATAATCCCTTCAAATTCATTCCATTTGTTTCAAAACATTTTAATTCGGTTAATTTTCAGCCTCAGATGGGCCAGATGAATAGAAACTATGGAATGTGGGGGCGGCAGCAGCAGCAGTTTCAAAACCCTAATCTGAGCTCCGACGCCATGAGACCTCCGCCTTCAGCCTTCAACAAGGCGCTTGGTCCGAGGAGCAATTGGAAAGGCAAAAGGGTTAATAAGCAGGTCGGTGGTAAACCAAGGATGGAGCAGCATCAGCAATCCTTTATTAACTCCGGTGGAATTGGTGGTGGTAGCGGGAATTTGAATTTTAGGAACTATAATCCTCCCTCGCTGAATGAGCTTCAACATCAGAATAGGATTAAGACACGGAAAACTTTCCCGAAAAAGAAGTTCAACAAGAATACAAATACGAATATGAATGTGAATATGAATATGACGGGTAATGGTGTGAGGTCTGCCCCATTTGCACCTAGGAACACCACGTCCTTTCTGATCAGAGCCAAGAAAAGTGGCGGAATAGCACCAGTGGTTTCTCCATTCCCGGTGACTCCATCTGTGTTGCAGACTCCAATCTTGTCTCCTTCCACCGAAGTTCTGGGTAACATGGCCAAGGAAGAGTGGGGCGCGGATGGTTATGGCTCAATGAAGGGGTTGATAAGGCTGAGATCTCAGGGGAATGAAGACGAGGAGGATGATGAGGGCAGCAGCTCGAGCGAAAGCGATGTGGAAGAGCATGTTGAGGTAGAGAGGAGGCTGGACCATGATTTGAGTAGGTTTGAGATGATCTACGATCCAAACAGTGGGAATAATCATCAGAATGTGCTGGAAAACAGGGTAGATGATCAGGACACTCACATTGCACAGCTTGAGGAGGAGAACTTGAATCTCAAGGAGAGGCTGTTCTTGATGGAGGGAGAGTTGGGTGATCTGAGAAGGAGGTTGCTTTTGCTAGAAAGGCGCGGAGGTGGAGAAGACGATGGTGGTGAGGATATTGTTGAGAATGAGTCTGAAAATGAGAGAGAGAGCAATGTTGAGAACACACATTCAACAGGGGAGAATGATGAGGAAGACAGGTGCGAGGTTGGTGATGGAGTGGAGGGCGGTTTAGGTGGTGGATTTGCAGCAGAAACTAGTGTAGGGAAATTGGACAGCGGGGATGAAGAGATAAATATTATCTGATGATTCTATTGGAGCAGATAAGCCCGGTGCTGTTGTAATAACTACTGCTGCTACTGAAAAAGATGATGATTATATTGAAACAAATAAGTCTGGTGCTGATGTGGTAAATGAAGTTGATACAGCAGAAAATGTTGTTTATGAACCTTGCAAACTTGTGGTTGAAACTGATGTGGCTAAAGAAGAGAAACTTGGCTGTTAGGTTATGCTGTTGTTCTGTTACTTTCTCTGGCAGGGGGAGAGGTAGAGAGGTTTGCTGCCATTAGGTTTTCGTTAGTGTTTGATCATGTACTGCTAAAAACATTTAGTCGATGTTGGTAACTGAATTAAGATGATATTGAATGTGAATTGCAATACAGTAGTACTGTTACAAACAGTTGGCATTTGTTCTTGTGTGTGTATTACGTAACGGATATTTGAATACTTTTTTTTTTTTTTGAAAGGCAAAGACTATATTACAATACTATCTAAACTAAACTACGCCACTGCTGGGATTCGAACCCACACCACTGGGAGCTTAAAGCTCCGCTGCC
>JAOWBJ010000049.1:744792-756088 GCA_028566335.1 Monarda citriodora
TCGAACAAACTGCAAAGTTCAGGGATTTACAGGGATTTTTTAAAGTTCGGTCTCGATTCGGAACACGGCCCAAAGTTTAGGGATTTAGGTGCAATTTTCCCATTGATTTATGTAGTTACAGTGTTGCGATGCTAATAATTGAGACGGAGGTAGTAACTAGATGTTGAAAGTCAAAAGGGGGAGGGGTGACATTCATGTGGAAGCGAAAGCTTTGATCCGAGTTTCCATTAAATTTGGTATTTATGATGTTTATTGACTTTCATTAAATTTGGTATTTATGATGTTTATTGACTTTCATACTGCACACACGTTCACCTCTCTCAACCAAAAAGTCGACTCTTTACTTTGCAACTGTCTGTGTAGATAGCTAGAAATTAATTCTAATATTTTGAGCATTTGACCCCACCGCTTTTAATTTTTTAATATCATTGATATTATTTAAATTTTGCTAGAGCTTGTTGCGAGTTCTAATTTTAGTTGTAACAAAGATCGATGAATTTCGTTTGATTTTTAAATTATGATTGTATTGCATCCGATGATGAAGTTAGGATTTTGGGTCAATGGGACCCAACTCCACCGAAAAAAAATATTTATATAACTATGTCACTCGAATTACATTTTATAGATAATAAAAAAAATGAAAAAAACTTCTTAACATCATAATATTATTTTTCTATCATTGAACCGTTTGACACTAAGTATCTGATCCCCATGTTATTGCTTAAATCATTTTCTATGATCGTCATAGTTAAGAAAGCTCTTTTAATTATGGCAATGGTAACGAATAAAATAAAAAATAAAATAAAAAATAATGCACTAGTCGGATAAACTTTGAAATAATAAAGCATTAATAAAAAATTAAAAAGAAAACACTCAATAGATTAATAGTAAATGTGAGTGCAAAAACCAAAAAAAATGTGAGTAGGAAAAAAGAGAAATAAAAAAAAACAAAAAAAGAAAGAGAAAAAATGATAAAAATAAAGTAAATTAATAATTATTAAAAGAGAAAGAAAATGCGAAGGAAAAAACAAAAATAAAAAATATACTAGTGAAAAATGAAAATAAAATAAAATAAAATAATGCAATGGCCGGATAAATTATGAAATATAAGAATTATTAATGCAAAAAATAAGAAGAGCTCAATAGATTAATAGTAAATATAAAGAGAAAAAAAGGAACAAATAAAAAAGAAAAAGAAAAATAAGAACTCGATAGATTGTTAATAGAGTAAAAGAAAAAAAAAAGAAAAGGAAAAGAAAAAAAAGAAATGAGAAGAACCTTAAAAAGATAAATAAAAAATAAAAAATCAGATAGAAAAAAGAAGAGAGGCGCGTTGTTGGGTTCAAACCCGTGTTTATCAATTAGGACTATGTTTATCAGCAACCTCCTTTATACCCAACCATCCAACCTTTAAATTATTAAATTAATTTATCTCTCTTCAAATAATTCATTATTGATTCCAAATCAACCATCCCTATTTTTATAGATTTACCCATAACCATTCCAACCACTCAACCACAACATTACTTATTATTATTTACTACCTCCATCTCATTATAGTAGTCCCTTTTATTATTTACTACCTCCTTCTCCTTCCTTGCGGCCTCCGCCTTAGCAGAGTCCGCCTCCACCAGAGCCGCAAGGAAGGAGAAGGAGGTAGTCGACCTCCGGGCTTCTGTTGTCGCCTCTCAGGGGCCCGTCCTGAGGGCGTTCGCTGAGAGGCTCCTTCTCTCTGCTCGCTTCGTGCAGATGGCTTCCGTGGCTGGCACGGTCCTCGGCGAGGAGTTTGTTGTGGACGCCTTGGAGGCCGCCCAGAAGAAGTTTGCGGACTTGGATCCTTCCGAGTTCGATTGATCGAGGCGGTCTGACGAGGAGACCAACGATGCCATGGCTAGGGAGATCAAGAAGCTGTTGAGAGACTCTCCTCTACTGAAGGAGCTCGAGGCGGCCAACGATCTTTTGATGGCCGACTCTGTGCGGTCTGTGTCTGTCGACCGCGACCTGGAGCTCTTCGCGGCCTTTGCGCGAGTTGGCGAAGAGGCTGAGGAGGAGGAGTGGCATGAGGAGCCCGTGGTGGACCCCGAAGCTAGGGTTTGATTTTTTTGTATCTTTCCTTCCTTAGATTGTATTTACAGTGCCATTCGGGCACTCCTGTTGTAGTATAAATAAAATTCTCCTTTGCTAAAACTTTGTCCCTTTACTTTGTGTACCTTTATCAGTCTCCCTTTCTCGAGATGTTTGATGCTACTTCGTTTTATACACGGATTAATGAGCTGGAAGATGCTCTTGAGGTCGCGCAGGGTGAGGTCGTTTTCTGGAGAAATAAGGCTTCGCAACCCTTAGCGATTATGTCTGCCAGTACGAGCTCGTCTGGCGACCGTAATAGGGAGGTCGTGCATTGGAGAGAGGAATATGAGCGAGCAGTGTCGGAGTGCGAGCAACTTGAGAGGGCGCGCAGGTGAAGTATGACGAACTCCATGCTCGCTACACTATGCTCCAAGATAAATTTCGGCAAACGAAGAAGGAGCTGAAAGATACAGATAAGGAGCTGGAGCAGATGGATCAAGAGATCATGACTTGTGATCTGTTCGTGAAGAGGACTGGTGGTGTTCCGATCTCCGAGGTTCGGAAACTACAACGCTTGCGGCCAGTATGGGCGGAGTCCGGAGTGCGAACCCATGGTGCTGCATGAGAAACTGTTGGAGCTAAGGGACATCGCTCGGTACTATACCGTGATTCTGGATCGTTATCCTTCCCTCAAGAAGCTCGTGCAGAAATTCTTTCCTGAGAATGAGGCTGGTCCATCTACTGTTGTTGTTGTTCGCCAACCTGCGCGGATTACTAGTGTTCAGCGAGCTCAAGACGTTCAGCGAGCTCAGCCTGCTCCCAGTAGGGGTCGCGGACAGAGTTGGGGAATTGGGCGTGGAACAGTAGGCTATGGAGCTGGCCGAGGACAAGGTCGGGGAGGGCAAGGTCTTAGCATGGACTTGGATGCCTTTCTGAACCGTGACTTTAGTGCTCCGCAAGACTTCTCGGATATATGGCTTAACTTTAGCCCCGGGGAATAGGTCTCATAGGACTTGATGTACTAGATAGATGCTTGTATCATTGTACACCTTTCTTGTCCTTAATAAATCTTGTTCGCTTTGAATCTTGTCTGTGATCTTCTTCCTTACTTCTTGTTCGCAAATAACTTTGCTTTTTCGAAGTAATTATAGCTTCTGTTTTGCGAAGACCAGAGTCATGACTATTTCAAAGCAATGTTGCCCTTAGTTTGTAGCGTCCAGGGTTGCTACTGCTTTGGGTATGCACTTCTTGTTCGCGGTGACAGAAGTCAAGGCTGGTTCGAAGTGTTGGGATCTCCTTTATGGGACTTTAAAACTTATGTTCGGGTTTATATAGTCCGGAGAATGGTAATTTCTCATAAGGTGGCCAGCCTTATAGATTAGTGCGAAATTTTACGTATAAGTTGGACATGCAATAATATGAATGAGACTCATGAATGAAGGAAATATGTATTTTATTAATAAAGAAAGTCGGAATTCCTTTTAAACGGAAAGAATGTATACATGAAGCCCTAACAATGCAACTCTATATGTCTATCATAAGGTTGCCCACTTATACAAAAAACTTCTTCAAATTCGAAATATGCCAAGTGCGGGGAAGGGGCTCACCAGATAGATGTGTGAGCTTGTACGACCCCTTCCCCAAATCCTCTGCGATCTGATATGGTCCTTCCCACGTGGCATCCAATTTCCCGAGCTTTTCTGCTTTGCTCACTTCATTGTTGCGGAGTACGAAATCTCCGACTTGGAAGTATTTGTGCTTGACTCGGCGGTTGTAGTAGCGGGCTACCTGCTATTTTCCTTGATGAATGCGAGCTCTCTCTTTTCTTCCAACAAGTCCAGATTTTCTCGGAGGTTGTCATCATTGACCTCTTCAGAAAAGTGTATGACACGAGAGCTCGGCATCCCGATCTCGACTGGTATGACCGCCTCGGTACCATAGGATAGACTATAGGGTGTCTCTACGTGCGAGGTTCTGGGCGTAGTTCGATAGGACCATAGAACATTCGGCAAGTTCTCCACCCATAGTCCTTTTACTCGTCCCAGCCGAGACTTCAATCCGTTCACGATAGTTCGATTGGTGACCTCTGTCTGTCCGTTGGTTTGGGGATACGCAATGGAAGTGAACCTTTGTTGAATGTTGAGGTCCTCACACCATTCTCGGAAAATCCTTTCAGTGAACTGTGTCCCATTATCCGAAACTAGGACGTGTGATATCCCGAATCGGCAAACGATATTCTTCCATACAAAGTTACGGGCATTGTTGCTTGTGATTTTAGCCAATGGCTCGGCTTCTACCCACTTTGTGAAGTAATCAATTGCTATGATCAGGAACTGTTTCTGCCCTGGGGCCTTGTCAAAGGGTCCAACTATATCGATTCCTCATTGCATGAACAACCACAGGCTTTGCATGCTGGTGAGCTCTGTTTGTAGCAATCTTGGCACATTTGCATGAATCTGGCATTGCGGACAACTCTTAACCAGCTCGGTTGCGTCGTGAGTCAACGTTGGCCAGTAATATCCACTTTGCATCACCTTTTTGGACAACGCTCGGGGTTCTATGACACTGGGGCGAGCTGTGTGGCTTCCAAGCTCATCTTGTCGTAACATGTCCTAAAAAGGACACTTACGGATGCTCCAGTATCGCCGAACACCCTGTGCATCAACTTGTTTGCGACCCCAGCCTGGATCACTATGGCATCATGATGCGGAGTCTTCGTTGGCATAGGATCGGCCTCCGAAAAGGTGATAGCCTCCTCCTTTTTGAGTCGGTTGCATGCGGGCTCCTCAGTGCTCAGAGCTCGGGCTTCGGACTTGAGGGACAACTTGGTTTGTCCCGAAGGCAATCCAGTAATGGCCTCTATTGCCCCATCGAACTGATGAGGCGGGGTGTCGTCACTATTGTCGTCGTCGGGTTCCTGCCTGTTCTTCTTGTTTGGCTGGCAGCTATTCTTTCCCTGACCACAGCGCTTCTTGCCTTTGCCCTGACAATTGCCTTGGCTTTGGTACTTTCTGAGAGTTTCATCCTGGACCAAGGCCTCAATGTCGTCCGCGAGGTCGCGGCACTCCTCCGTGTCATGGCCATGATCCTCATGGAAAGCGCAATATTTCTTCTTCGACCCGCAATCAGCCGGGTTTTGCATGGGGCGCGGCTTCTCGAACAGGTTTGTGTGCAGCTCATAAATCTCTGCAAGTGACTTGCTTAAGGGAATGTACTGAGGTTGATCAGGGTTTTGTCGTGGTCCCAGCCTTGACTCTATTCCTTGGCGAGGTCCTAGTCGGGATGACACAGGACCTTGTTGCAGCCTCTCATGGACGTTGCGGCGACCCGAACTCTGTAGGCCGCGATCTCCGGACTGTTTCTCGCTGGACGAGACTCCTTTATCTTGGTCATGCTTGCACCGATCAACATCATTGACCCTTGCGTACTTGTCAGCTATCCTCCATAGTTCGGCCTGAGTCTGGGGTTCGCGCCTTACGAGCTCCCGAAAAAGGGCACCGGGTCGCAAGGCGTTCTGGAACGCCGAGATGATGAGTATGTCGGTAGCATCATCCACCTTCAATGCTTCCTGGTTGAAGCGGGTCAAGAAGTCGTTGATGGACTCCCCCTCTCTTTGCTTTACAGTTAACAGCTGCGCAGACGTATACTTAGGCTTCGCTTTTTGGTGGAAGCGCATGTTGAAGGCTTCCACGAGTTTGCGATATGAGCGTATACTGTTGGGCGGTAAACTGTCGAACCACATGCGAGCTGTATCTACCAATAGCTCGGGGAAGACCTTGCACAAGTGAACTGATCTCAGGTTCTGGTTGTACATGTTGTACTGGAACTGTCCAAGGAAGTTCCTCGGATCGTTCTGTATGTGCTCGAAAGACGGGTCTCATTGATCTTCCGGGTGAAGGGGGTTGACATCAACCCGTACGCATCGAATCCGCCACGGGGATCCTCTTGAAGAGGAGGGTGATGAAGAAGAATATGACGGAGAGCGTTTCCTGTGATGGTGCGGCCTGCGAGATGACGGGCCGCGTTTGTGGTGGTGGTGGCCATGATCTTGAGGCTTTTGATGGGGCGGGGTGCGGCCTCGAGCTCCATCGCAGACTATTTCCACGCTGGGATCATTTTTTCTTCCATTTCGAGTTGACCCCTACTGTTCGCGGGGTTTCTCTTGGTGATGACCCTCTCGCGCTTGGATAAACTCCGCAAGTTTATCCCTATTGATATCGAGGAAGGAACGGACGACTTCCTCGTGTGCAGATCGCCGCGAGGACGCGGCTTGATGATTGGGTTCTTTGTTCGAACCCTCGTCGTTGTCTCCCTGCTCGTTGAGACCTCCCTCCAGCAGCAGATTGAGGTCCGGATCCACCATGGGATCCTTGTTGCGCGGAGCAGCCTCGGCATCCTTGTTCGGATTTTTATCCTGGTTCGGATTACCGTCTTTGTTGCCAATGGGAGGGGGAACGCGAGATGCGTTTGAACGGGTGTTGTGGTTCTTGGAGGCATGTTTGAACGGGAGATAGAAAAGCTCTGATCATAACACGAGTATAGAGTTCCCACAGACGGCGCCAGTGATCGATCTCAGCTTTTTATGAGCCCGTTAACATGCAAAGAACACAAAGAAAATAGAGAAGGGACACGAGAATTTACGTGGTTCGATCCACTATGTTGGCAGATCTACGTCCACGGGAGAGAAAGAGGAGCTTTGTATTACTTTTGTGAGTATGAGTGTATGTCGTCCTCCTATGCTAGGCCTTTATTTATAGGCTTACAAGGAGAGTCCTACCCTAATCCTAACTCCTTCATAATCGGAGTTTAGTGGGCCTTAGAGATATACATGAGGCCTTTTGTTATTATCTTTTTACATGAGATATATCTAAATCCCTATCTCTCTATAATAGATTTTGGAGATAGGCTTGGACTTGGATTTGGAGTAGGAGTCTTTTAGCAGTAGGAGTCCGGAGTGAGCTGGCCGCTATCTGCGGACTGGGCCTTGTGCGGACTGGGCCTTATGCGGTCTGGGCCGCATGATGGGTTGCGATCTCCACATGGTGGGCTGCGATTTCTTGGGCCTTGTGTTCGGGCCTGATAGCGTTGGGCCAAGCTCTTATCGAAGTCCATGTTTATTGGGCCTCGTATTTGGGCCTAGGTATTAGGTCGTGTCCTATTAACACCCCTAATAATAGGAAAGACGAAGAACTATAAGTTAATGAGACGAAATTCAACGTGAATCATTCAATATCGTAATATTCAATAAAAAAATTAAAAATAACTCAAAAAAGATGGTATTGCTACGATTTAATAAAAAAAGCGTATTAGCAATGATAAATGTAGCATTTTAAGAGTTATACTTTTGCTTGTCGTATATCAAAATCGATAAATATTAATTTTGTTTTCTTCAATTTAGATGTAACGTGATTTAATTCAATATTAGATTAATTAACAATGATTCATTAATCGATTAATTTTAATTTTATTTTCTTCAATTTTGATGTAACGTGATTTAATTCAATATTATACTAATTAACAAGGATTCTTTCAAAGTTAGTAGACAAATTTGAAAAAAAAATATTAAAGCACTAATTTCAACACTTACAATTAGACTGGAGTCGGAAAATTTGTTCCGGCCGATCCTCTACTAGGTTTAGGGGTGTCATATCCATTCTTCATTCGAGCTCTTTCCGCATATATGGTGGTCTCAAGCGGCGGTAGACGAAGGAGAGAGAGGCAGAAGGTGGATTGTAGGCGGAAAATAAGAAACTCTTAAAGTTAAAAAAAGGTTTTGAAAATTTTTTAATAATAAAAATAAACAGTATTTAAACAGTTGAAAATTTTTGTTCTTCGTCGTGTCCGGTGGATAGGACACATTTAGGGGTGTCAGATCACTAAATGAGTCAGACCCTTTCCGCGTATACAGTGGTCTCGAGAGGCGGCAGATGTCGGAGTGGGAGGCGGAAGGTGAGGATGTAGGCGGAAGATTACAAATTTTGAAAAAAAAATAATCATAAAAAATAAAATACTTACGGAGTCGGAAAAAAATATTTTTTGTCGTATTCGCCGATGAGACATCGAAAAAATGGTAGATGTGTATTTGATTTGGACCCTTTCTGCATATAAGGTGGTCTTGACCAACGGAGAGAGGGAGGCGGAATGTTTGGATTTTGAATAAAAAAAATGTAATATATAAACTTTAATTAAAAATTGTCTTTTTACGTAAATCGAATATCGTGCATCCCACGGGTGTGGAATACAAAACTAGTAACAACATTAAAACATAATGGTGCTAATTAATTGGAGGTGAGGAATTGCGGCCTGATGGGTCAACTAATTAATTGGGCTCATTGGGTTTAAGATGGAGATTTGGGCTGCTAATTATGATGGTTGGGTTGATATTTTCATTTTAGATAATGGTGCTAATAAATAAGACGGACGAAAATAAAAAGCGGAGCTATTTAAACGAGATAGAGGTAGTAGTTTCATCTCCTAATATGGTCAAAAATATTTGATTATCTTTAATTATTTCTTCTCAAAATTAATTACAACCATACAATTTATTTTTCGTAATATTTATGCGCACCTCATATAATGCTACTTATACGAAATAGAAATAGTATATTTTATATTACTACATAATCTATTAATATAATAAAGGCAAAAACTTGCCTCCGGCCGTCCACACATGTGGACGGCTTTGCATTGCAATTTTAGGAGCCAGCCTGCGTGAACTGCTGCTTTTGCGACATTTTTTTTAAAATTTTATTTTACAGTTTTGTTTTAATTTTTTATTTTCAGTTATTTTTTTATGTCGATACTTTTTGGTCAAGAGTCGAGCGAGGGGAGCCGAAGGCCTCGGAGCGAGCCGAAAAATCAAAATTGTTGCCATTACGATTATCTTTATATTAGTAATCGGAGCGAAGCGGAGCCGTAAAATTGGAGCCGAAGGCGGAATTAAAAAAAATCGTAAAATAAAAAATAAAAGGATAAAAAAAAGAAAAAAAAAAGAAAAAAGAAGAAGAGATAAGAGAGATTAAACCAAAGGCCATCCCATGTGGCTAGCCACATGGGAGAGTGCCCCTATAATAAAAACATATCATAAGATAAGACATTATAAGATACTCATTCCACTCACAAACCAGTACACTAAAAACTTTTATGTGGGCCCGCTTGGTTTGATAGATTATTATATGTAAGATTAAATCTGAAATGAGCCTCAGATTGAATTTTAGATGAAAGAAAGATGTTTGGTTGATTAGATTATGCAAGATTCAATCCCGAATTTAATCCTAGGGTGCGCCAAGAGTTAATTTGTGAGATTATGCAAGATTCAATCCCGAGGCTTCTTGATCCAGGATTCAATCTCAGGCCCTATCAAAATTCAATATTTCAATCCAAACACGAGATAAGATTGAATCTAGGATACAATCGGCCTTAATTCTGCAAAGCAAACAGGACCTGTGTAGATTAGTGCGCCGCATAAGATATTATATATGTCTCATTGTGACGTTTTATATAATTATTATTTTTAAATGGTAAATGTTTATCTTACAATTAATATCATTTAAAAAATTCAAATTTATGTTTAGATTAATCTTTGTATGTAATTTAAACCGAACAATTTACAAATTTATATTTATATTAATCTCCGTGTCGAATTTGACGGAGACGAGAAAATCGTCGCAGCAAGAGTTGACAATTGTGCCTCAAATCACTTAAAAATGGAGACTCTGCGTCTGCGCACAAGTCCTCCACATCTCCATTAAGTAAATCAAACTTTGAATTTTTGCATGGTTCCCGTTCCAACATCATTCTCTCTCTCACTATCTCTCTCTCTAGATGGATCATCGACAGTTGATCCAAATCCTCTATGCAGCTCTCTACATTTCAACCCACTTTAGACCGAGTATGGGAGCTAATACACTTTCTGCAAACCAAACTCTTACTGATGGAGAGGTATTAATCTCCCCCTCCCGAATCTTCGAGCTCGGATTCTTCTCTCCACCCTCATCCGCATCCAGATTCTTAGGAATATGGTACAAACCTACACCAGACGTCGTCGTTTGGGTTGCGAACAGGCAACATCCCATCACCGGCCTAAACGGAGTACTAACTTTATCCAGAAATGGCAGTCTGATTCTCAACTCAGCACAAGGAACGGCGATATGGTCTTCGAACTCCTCCTCGGCAGAATCAGCTCCATTTCTGCAGCTTCTAGATTCTGGAAACCTAGTTATCGAAGAAGATTCGAGGAAATTATGGCAGAGCTTCGATAACCCTAGCGACACCTTGTTGCCTGGGATGAAGCTGATGGAGGAGACCGATGCTGCAAATCTGAATACCCTGACGTCATGGAAGAGCGAGAATGATCCCGCCATTGGAGACTTCAGTTTTGGAATAGTGAATCGTGGATTATCTCAGACAATTACGATGAAGGGGAAGGAGAGAAGGTACAGGGCAATTTTCTGGGATTGCCATTTCCCTGGTTTTCCGGATTCATTCGATGCTACGTGGAATGCGGTGATTGGTTCCAGCAAGGGAAGGCTGGTCTCGTTTTTCCAGCCTTTCGATGACTCGGTACGGACCCGGTTGGTCATGAACCAATCCGGTTCGTTCCAGCGGTTCATGATGGATGAACAGAGAAATGGCTGGATTCTCATGATCACTTCTCCACGCGATTCGTGCGATAACTATGGCTGGTGCGGTCCTAATGGCGTGTGCAAGATTTACAAGACGCCGGAATGCGAGTGTTTACCGGGTTTCAATCCGAAATCCGAGAAGGAATGGAGGATCTTCGACTGGAGAAGTGGATGCAGTAGAAATCTGCCTTTGGAATTCGATTGCCAGAGGGAAGATGGATTTCTGAAGGTTCAAGGAGTCAAATTCCCAGATTCTTTGAGCTTTCGACTGAACACGAGCATGAGCATTAAGGAATGCCATGATCAGTGCTTGAAGAACTGTAACTGCACAGCTTATGCAGATCCATACTTCAGAAATGAGACCAACTGTTTGATGTGGTTTGGGGATTTGATTGATATAAGGGAGCAAGCTGCAGATGCTCGTTATGGCCCGAGTGTCTATATTCGCGTGCCTATTGCAGAACTTGGTAAGTGAAGCATTTCTTACCCAAAAATTTTGCTCATTTTTTAGTGAATTATGGAATGTGACAGTTGGTTTCTTGTTTAAGATGATTTGACAGATTCGACTAACAAGGCAAAAGGATCTGCAAGGATTAAGTTCATAC
>JAOWBJ010000049.1:776534-786731 GCA_028566335.1 Monarda citriodora
GTATTAGACTTCGGTGGAAATACGTGCCAGAAAAGTCAAAAAACAAACAGGCCGCATTGGCCGTAACGGAGGGAGTAATTAAATAACTTATTCTTGTATATTTCAAATGATATATGATATTGTAAAACTCGTATTAGACTTCGGTGAAAATGCGTGTTAGAAAAGTTAAAAAACAAACAGGCTGTATCAGCCGAAACAGAAGGAATAATTAATTAACTTACTCTAACACCAAGAACAATAGCATTTACAACTTGAGGCACCATGCTTCTCAACTCCTCCATTCCTTTTCCTTCAAAGAGTGCGTAGTTGTAGTCGTTTCCGCCAATTGTTCCCAACACAAATAGTGCGTTTTCGACTTTCTCGCCACAATCTAACACGTTGTTAAACAAACGAATTGAAAAATTCATGACCAATCAAATGTGAGATAATGAAATCTCTCGTCGTTGGGAGAGATGGAGTGTGTATATCAGTAACCTGTAGCGTTACGACACGTGGAGTTGAACAGAGCAGCCATCCAGTCCAACTGCACAAAGAGAGAACTGTTTGTCACCGACGAAGAAACATTCTCAGCCGCCAACTCATACCACGGCAGCGCCGTCGAACCTGCCACCGCGAAGTTCACTCCGTGCTTGAAATCGGCACCGCCGTCCCTGTAAGGCGGCAGAAAAGGAACGCCCGCATCTAATGCTGTAATAAATTGAATCACACACATAAATACACCTTAAACTAGTAGGTATTCGCGCCTTGCGTTGGGTACAATTAAAATCAAATGAAGATGTTAACGTCAACAATAAAAGTAGGCGTAGGTAGTACCAGTCACCTTCAGCTGGGTTGACCGAATTGAAAATAAAGGGGTGAATAAACCGGTTATATAACTATTGTGTAATAATTTCTATTTTGAGAGGGCGGAGCAGTTGGGACATTTTGCATATCCCATATGAATATCAATTTCTATTTTTAGGAGGTGAATAATTATTATACAATAATATAGATATAATCGAGGAAGATATGATATTTATCACAATCATACCGATGAAATCAATCATAAGAAGGCCATTGGAGCACCGGCCGGTCGGATTCTTCGAGTACGATTCGCCATAAGGCCGCCTCCCGCAGAAGGTGGTGAAACCGACTTCTCGGACCAAGTTTCCGGTGTCGGAGATCGAATCTCCGATGTTGTATATTTGGTCGATATTGCACTTCTTCAAAAGATGATCAGCATGAGAGAGAGAGGATAATTTAAGAATGAAAAGGAAGGTTAGGATAAGTTTCTTGAGAGTGGAGGAAACAGCCATTGTTTGAATATTGTAGATGTGGATGGAAAGAAGTGATGTACGTGCAATATTTATAGTTGCATGAGTGTTTCATTAATTAGGACAAGGATTATATCTAAATTAATCATAGTTAGTCTAATTAAGTTGCATTTATGTTTGTCTTTTCTCTATAAATATTAGTGATGTGGGTATATATTGCCACAAGTTTGAGTGATTTATGTACATGTGGCACTGCCGTTGGAGGGAAAAGAAAGACAAAAAAAGAAAAAAAGAAAAGAAAAGAAAAGGTCAATGATATGTTTACATTATATACTTATATAGTTGCTTTGGAATTTTATTATCAAAAGATAGTGCAGTCGAGAGGTTCGCTGCCGCAAATTTTATATCTCTCGTAAGGGATGAGATCTTTTATTATTTTCTCGTATAATATTTTTTATTATACTTGTAAAAGTGACAAATTATAAAATTTATATTTTTCTTATATTATGAATATATGTTTTTTTATGTAGTAGTATATCTTAAATCTTATGTTAGGTAAATCTTATATTTTTATTTATGTTATGTGTCATTAATTTATTAATTTAATAATTTAATAAAAGATACAATAAAAGATAGTAGTAAACATCGAAAAATTAAATGATTTGGACATAATCATAATTACTTGAATTGGATTACGTGCACGTGTGTATAGTATATACTACGTACACAAAGCTATGGTATGCACTGCGGGGGTAGGTAGGAAGCTGAGAAAATAAAGCACGTATTACTTTCCATATATAGGATTATAATTATATAGTATAAAGTATTGATAATGTGAAGAATTTCTATTATTATATTTTACATCAACCATACGTGTACCTTTGTCGATACTTTGTGTAATATTTTTACACAAGTAATTAATACATAGTTGCACATCAGAAAAAGTAATTTTTGTTTAAAATGGAAAAACAAAGTATAAGAGTAATGCGATTCTTTTTTGCCACGCGTTTATGTTAAGTCGTGTTGAAATAGTTAATTGTAAGTCACGTTTAGTTTAGAGAAAAATAAATTGACGTGGATTTAGGTAATTGTAGGATACTATAACGGTGTTCATCAAGTTTCCGTTTTTCTATTCTCGTCTCTCTCCCCCTACTTGAATTCTTGATCAGTTCTAATTTGCTATGCATGAGCATTGAGCATGTAAAATGTTAGAACTCCAAATGAATTTCTTAGAAATGCCACATAGATAATAATACCTTCTTATTAAAAGATTACGATGGTAATGTTTTTGATAAGGTTCGTATCACAATTTTAAGAGTCTCATTTGTTAAAGAGGATGTAAAAGCAAAAATAGTTATGGTGGGTGATACAGACCAAACAGGAGAACTCGATCCAAAAGATTAGTTTGATAGGAGAGAGATAGTTCATTTAACCTATATACTCCACACCAGTTCCTTTTACAACCGATGTGGGACAATTGAGTCCGTAACATTCGACCCCCTTAAGGGCTAACGTCCTCGTTGGCGGATTCCACTGCCCGATCGCATCGTCAAGGCATCTGGATTCCACTGCTCGGTCGCACTGTCAAGGAATTCAGCCACCACTCCGAGAGTTCTCGTTGGTCACGGCGGATTCCACTGCCCGGTCGCACCTTCAAGGAATCCGGCCACCACTCCGAGTCAGCCCCAAACGCACTCGGTCCACCCCGAGCCGTTTGGGCGCTCAACGAGAGCACCAATTGATAGGGTTAGAAATCCCTATCGAGCAAACTATCAAACAATTTAAAGGTAAAACGGAATTCCAGCGTCCTTCTCAAGGATCGGCGGATCAAAGATAGGAGAATTCGGGCGCGAGTCGCACTCGTCGGCCGAAGAAGAAAGAATTTAGGGTTGATGAATAAGGGCGGCTGCGCCAATAACTTTGTATATTCTCATTCATAATTCTAGTGTAAACATTAATCCTATTTATAACCTATTCTACGTTGATTCGACCTAACCCTATCCCGGGAAAGAATCAACAAGGAAACCCGGATGGAGCTTATCCTTGCTCAACTCAAACTAGAAAAGATATCATAGAATCCTAACAAAGAATAGAAACGTGAAATAAGGGAAGAATCAAAATAAATAATAGCTATTTGGAAACAAATCTACTCGGCTTCCTTATCTTCTCCCGAGGCCTAAGGGATCGAGAAATCTCCCCTGCATTATCTCCATGCACACGTAAATCATCATCCTTATCCTCCTGCCATCGGTAATCACACTTGGTGTTGAAGGGCTCAGTGTGACCGTGTCCACTCCCCACCCCTTAAAATTCACCTTGTCCTCAAGGTGGAAACATGAAGGAACGACTAACAACGAGACCAGATACCTCGACGAACAACGAAACCAGATACCTCCTCCCGGATCAAACACACACCAAATAAGTCCCCACATTTTGCATGACATAGCACTCGTGATAGTGGAGGTGGTATATTGGAGAGTGAGAGCGTGGAGCTGCAATCCAAGCTCCAAAACCGCGCGTGCTATCTCCAATATGGGGACGTCGAAAGTTCCACCTGCAAGGTTGAAGACATCAATAACATCTGCATTCTTATGCCAATCATACGAAACGGCAATAGGTGCATTAATAAATCCATGAGCAGTAGGGGCATTAATAAATCCAAGAGCATCAAGGCCATCAATTATATCAGCATTCTTGGTAGCTTGCGGCTGGACACCATTAAAATAATATGGAATTTTAAGCACAGTTATTGTCCCTGACTTCCCGTCTTCGATAGGTTCCTTCAATTTTGTAAGAATGAAAGCTCCAATTTGTGTTGGGAGGTGCTGCTGCTCATTATCTTCAATCCCTGCACTGCGTGTGAGAGCCATTGCAGCGAGCTTAGTGGAATGCTTGGAGGCTTCGGAGACGGCGTCGACGAGGTTGGTGTAGGAGAGGATCTGCCGGAGCTCCTGCGATTTCATGGCAGTTTCTTCTTCTAACACCACTATGCCCGAAATTTTTTTGAACCCCTGTAGGCGTTCTTATTATAACTTCCATAAGATCACCATGTAGGTCTGCGTTCTCCTCGTCGTGGCCTTCTACTTCTGCCTCTATGACTGAATTCATGATGTGGCTTTCGTGTGAATTGATTAGGGAATCCACAGTTGAAAGACAATCGATGTTATCCCCATCGATGCACTTTCAGTTGGTGCCAAATCTTCTTGAAATTCCATCTTTTCCATCTGCTTAAATTCAAGTGTTGTCGAAAATATCGTTGCTCGAATTCGAAGGTCTACGCCCCTAGAATCTGCCGTGATCTTAGTGGCAGATTTACGTGGTGGAATCCTCATCGGTATGTCATGAGCGACAGATGGGAAGTGTTTGCGACAGAATCCATGAATATCCCCAGAAATCGGCTGCCAAAATTCACGAACATCCGGTTCAACTTCCGCTCGGAAGCAGGCTGGTGCCCGACCCTAGTCTGATGTCTGAGATTGTCGTTGGTGCGTGATGCGGGAGCTTGTCTGCTGTTGGTGCAACAACACGCGGCTCGATGAATGGTGAGGCAGGCTGGGAAAGACTTCGCGCCTCCATCTGTCCTCCTTACCACATGTGTTGCAAACCCGGGGGAAAATTCATAGCCTGTCAGGACTATAAAATACCCCTCGATGCCATCTCCCTTCGCCCGCACGACTACGATTGAGCACCGATGAAAAATCTACTAAAGTTGATCGAAACCGTCTGCAATCATATGCGTGTTCCTTTCCATCAAACTCCATATCATCATCGGACTGAGCTCGAGAGAGTGGTCGATCCCAGCCTGCCGTCAGCAACAGCTGCGGCAGGAGCATGTCCCCGCAAGTCGGTTGATGTGAGGCCCCAAAGTCTTGCTCGATATCTATTGTTTGACGTGTTGGGGGTCTATCCCAATACGAGGCCAGTGGGTGACGATCTGTGGAACTCGCGCAGCCCTGGACTGAGGTCGATGAAAGTCTCTAAAATTTCCTACGTCGTCTCGTGTAGCACGCAACAGACGATCCCAAGAAGAAGGTTCATGCTGCTCTCCACGCCTGGATTAGTAATTTGAGTCGTGGAGTTTGTTGGCGGTGAACCTGGATTCATGGGCCTCCAATCTCGCCATTAAATCCTCCATCTCGTTGGCAAGAAGAATTGTGTTGATGAGTCACGATAAGAATTTTGTTCCAATTAATTAGGTCGTCCGAACTGAAATTTGTTTGCACCAATTAATTACGATGAACATATTTTTCAATGGGAGTAGAGAACGGGAACGAGAGCACCCGTTGATAGGGTTATACATCCCTATCGAGCAAACTATCAAACAATTTAAAGGTAAAACGGAATTCCGGCGTCCTTCGCAAGGATCGGCGGATCAAAGATAGGAGAATTCGGGAGCGAGTCGCACTCGTCGGCAGAAGAAGAAAGAATTTAGGGTTGATGAATAAGGGCGGTTGCTCCAATAACTTTGTATATTCTCATTCATAATTCTAATGTAAACATTAATCCTATTTATAACCTATTCTACGTTGATTCGACCTAACCCTAACCCGGGAAAGAATCAACAAGGAAACCCAGATGGAGCTTATCCTTGCTCGACTCAAACTAGAAAAGATATCATAGAATCTAACAAAGAATAAAAACGTGAAATAAGGGAAGAATCAAAATAAATAATTGCTATTTGGAAACAAATCTACTCGGCTTCCTTATCTTCTCCCGAGGCCCAAGGGATTCAGAAATCTCCCTTGCATTATCTCCATGCACATGTAATTCATCATCCTTATCCTCCTGCCATCGGTAATCACACTTGGTGTTGAAGGGCTCGGTGTGATCGTATCAGTGGGCCCCAATATTTTTAAGATTCCGGAGCTTATTTGAGTTCTTATTATGAGGTAGAGGTGCCGAAAAGAATCATAATAGAATCGGAACCGTTGGTTTTTAACCGGAATCGTCGGTTTCGGAACCAGAATTGGAACAGGCGGTACCGAACCGTTTTGAGGAACCGACAGAAAAGGCGGTTCGGTTTCTGTCCCTTAAATATGGAACTGGAACCGGCGGTTTCTGTTTCTGTTCTGGTTAAAACCGAAACAGAACTGTTTTATTTTAATATTTTTTATTTTATTTTATTTTTATATTACACTTCTATAATAATTATTTGATTTAACATTTTGATTAGTGTATTATATTTTTTATATTTGTTAAATTAAATAGTTGTATTATTTAATTTATAATTCAAAATTTAATAAGCTAAAATAAAGAAGACTAGTACGAAAATGGACAATTTCTTCTACTCTACAACATACAAAATAATAATAATAATAATAATAATAATAATAATAATAATAATAATAATAATAATAATAATTAACTATGATATAAGTTATTAGAAATTGTAAAACAAAAATAACAATAATCGAATAACCAGCAAAACAGGAAAAATATTAAATAATGTCACATTCTCACGTATTTTTTCCGTTTCATAATTTGAATTGTCTTATAATTAAATTTATTTTCTTAATCAATGAAGAATGAATCATAATCAAATGAAAAAATAAAAAATAAGAACAAAAGCGGTTCTTCTCCGGTTGGAACCGTAACCGAAACCGGAACAGAACCGGAACTACCGGTTCTAGAACCAGAACCGGAACCGTCTACTATACGGTTCTGTTTCTGTTCCAGCCACCGTGGAACCGGAACCGGTGGTCCTGTTCTGGTTCTGTTCCAGTTCCAGAACCGTAGGCACCTCTATTGTGAGGTTCTTTAAGAGCCCGTTTGATTCGATATATTAAATTATGTACTAATATATAATTTTGAGATAAGTCAAAATTGAATTTTAGATGGAAAATATAATAATGAGTAGTAAATGCCAAACTCTATCAATTTTATGCATAATCTTGTCTAATCTTTTAAATCAAACCACCCATAATAATGATGAAATTTAAGGAGTGATTCATATTTTTGCCAAGAACTTCTGAGTTGTACTTCTTTTAGGTAGTGTTTTTTATGAGATTTGAAGGCACATGAGTTGAGTCATGTGCCTTCAAGTGAGTGTTTGGTAGCGGAACCCCAAAAGTCAAAGACCCGGGTTTAAGTGAGTGACCCGGCGTTTTTTTCCTATTCAAGAGACATATACAATGTCACAAATTTATTAAGTTGAGATAACATGCTTGAACAGTAGAGTTGCTTTTTGGATGAAATACCACATGTACCCTTCTTCAATTAATTACCTCTGCAGATTTTCATTCCACTTTGTTTAGTTTCAGACGCTTCGATTCCATTCTACTTTGAGGAAGCTGAGGAGGCCTGAAGAACATAAGGAAAAAGGAAGAAGACGACCCTTTATAGGTAGGGTTTTTTTTTTGGAAAATCCACCGAAGGATACCGATTTTTGTGGAAAATCATTTCACTGAGGTAAGTTTTCTTCTTTGTTCTCGCTTGTGAAAGCATTTTATCTGTCGCGTATTGCTTACACTTGCTTGTATTCTCGGATTTCGCTTGTGAAAGCATTTACTCAGTTCGAGATTATGAAATATTTTTGGCTTCTATATACACTACTTTGGTTAATTTCTCGCAAGTAGTCACACTGATTTGATTAATTTCTTGCAAGTATGAACACTGATTTCGTTAATAATTCTCTGGGGTGCTTGCATGTCTACATTTTGAAGCGTGTTAAGTTTGATGTTGTCGGAGTTTGCTGTGCTAAGTTAGATGCTGTAAAATAATTTATATTTTCTCGGATTTTCGTTTCTTGACATTGTCCATAGCGCTTTTAGCCCTGGTGACCCATTGATTTGGTTAATTTGTGGAAATTGTCCATATTTTCCATATTTTCTGTGTTTGCTGTGTGCGTTTGTGTTTTCTCGGATTGTGTTTGCTGTGTGGGCATTGGATGTTGTGGGACTTTGTTTGCTCAGTTTTATCAAGTTGGTATAGAATGTTTGATTTTCTCAGTTGGTATAGAACGTTTGATTTTCTCTCCGTTTCTTATTCATGTCCCGAGCTACGTATTCATAGTCAAAGCAAAATGGCATCCGGTAGCAAAACACCTAAAAATTCCTCATCTCCGAATGCGCCTGAAGAAGGTAAGTTTCACTGTGATTTCTGTTTCATCTTGCTTCTATGTGAATTGTGCATAATGTATTTGGCAGTTCATCCTCTTGACATTGTTTCTTTGTGTAATCTGTTGCTCTCTACGTAGTTGTATTCAATTTTATGGCCTCTGGTAGCAGTAACGAAGAAGGTTGTTCATCATATCTGAAGGCTCCCGGATGAGGTAAGCAAAATATGATTTTGTTTGTTTGCAAAATATGATATTGTGTCCATTTATCGATTCATATATAGTCATCTGATTTTGGACTAATTTTGTTTTAAACATACAAATTGTAGTGATTGATGACCCATGCGTCTTGTCGGGTGAAAAATCATTCTTTGACATCATACTCGCTACGTCACATGTTAGTGGTTCGTACACATTGGTACGTTTTAATTCACATATAACTCATTCAATTGCAATAAATCTGAGGCATGATCATTCTGTTCTACCTTCTTATAATTCATTTCATTGTGTTAATGTAGAACCTTGTGCAAAACGTTGTTAGTAAAATCCCGAAGGGCACGAAGAAGGTTGTTGTATCCCATAGTGGAAAATCGTGGTATTGAATACTACCGAAGTGGGGCATGTCGGAGGTTTAGGCCTAGGGATTGGAAGGTGTTCGTATGGGATAACAAACTACGTAAGGATGATGCTTGCATATTCGAGGTGATGGACATGGTAGGCACGGCTGTGATGCTCAAGGCCGTCTTCGTTCGAAACGTGGCATGGTTGCCACCGAAATTCTTGGCCATTCCTGAAGAAGAAAAGGAGGTAGTTGATCGTGAAGAAGTTAAAGTTGTCGTTGATGTAGAAGAAGGACATGATGTAATTGTTATTGACTAGCGTTGCTTTGATTGCTCGGATAATGTTTCTTTAGTTAAATCATTTTGGATGTTTTCGTATGTTAGATCATTTGAATATTTTGATTTTTGGTTTTGATATTAATCTTGGCGAAGAAGGATTGGAATTTGTATTCTATTCGTCACATTTTGTATGAATTCGATTTTTTGTTAGTAAAATTCGAATGAAATCGTGGTAGATGTATTTGGAAATCTTACTTCTTGATTAGGAGATTCACCACTTTTATTCTCTTCTTTTGGTTCCATGTATTTTATCAAAATAATTAGGGATAAAAGTGTCATTTCATGATTATTGTCCAAGTTAAAGCAATGTACCAAACAATGCTTTAATTCATTTCTTTCCACGCATCTCACGTACCAAACACCTCTTTAAGATAATACAAGTAGTTCTATTCACATTAATAATGTTGAGATAATTCATCCATCCCCAATTGGATGAATCTAAAAAAACTACCTTAGTGTTTTTTAAATAGAATAATAGTATTCATAGTTTTATTCTTGTGGAAATGTTTTTGACTATATCATTAAGATAGTGAAATGCAAATAATATGAGAAACTTTAAAAAATGCAAATTATGCCTAAGTTTGGGACAACTTGCCTATTTTGCCCTTACTAACCCCTTTTTGATTTTAGGAGGAAATTAATTATATTTGGTATTTATTTTTTCAGATTCAGTTTCTCTCTCCTTTGGAAGCCAAAAAACGCCCGTCTTTTTTCTCCCCTCCACCTCCATCGCTGCTGTTCACGCCTCTCTCTCCCTTCATCACATAACTGTAAATTCGGGAAGAATTCGAGCAAATTCTCAGAGGATTTGTCGTTTGCTTCTGCCATCGCGCCACGTGTTCGGAATCTCTGCGTTCATGGACTCCAGTCGCTGACCGTCGCACAAAGGGTACCATAGGAGGCATCGTGTTTGCTTGCGGTGTACGAATGCGAGCTCTGTCTTTCTTTATGGGGAGAGCAAGAGATATTGCCAGCAGTGTGGGAAGTATGA
>JAOWBJ010000049.1:899934-910018 GCA_028566335.1 Monarda citriodora
GCACAAGCGCCTAGCGATCGCTCCCTTGTTTAATCTCTAGCGATCGCTTGCCACTCTCTAGCGATCGCTTGCTAACTACTCTCTAGCGATCGCTCGCTTTCACATTAGCGATCGCTTGTATCTACTCTAGCAAACGCTAGCGATCGCTACCTACAGAGGGGTTTTAGAATACAATCGAAAAAGTTTTAAAACCACACACGTATTCACCCCCCTCTACGTGTGTACACGGGCCAACAGAAATCATATCACTTCAATTTGATTATTTTTTAAATGGTATTACTTTTTTATTTGAGAAAAAAGGTATTAATGAGTTATCAATAAATTAAGAAGTGTTGAATAACAAGGTACTTATAGAAATTTCCTCGAACTCCCTTTAAAAAAAATTAATATATTACTATAATCATATATATGTGTAGAAGCATCACATATTAGTTGTTTTGCCGAAAGAAAAAAAAAAAGTGATGATAATTGTGGATTTTTTTTGCCGCTTTTTGGGTGTTTAAAATTAATTTACGGTTAAGGGATCTTATGTAAGACAATGGCATGGCTTCAAATGCTTATTTTATGAGGTTCTTTGTCTAATTTTGTGCTTACTAGCTACTATTGATTAAAATCGAATTTTGGGGCGTTTGGCTAATTTTATTTTTAAATATTTATAAGCATAAAGTATTTATAAGTTGTTTATGAAGTTTATAAACTATAAAATTTAAATAAATCATAAGTTGTGACCGTGACTTGTGAGGGTGTTTTGCTAAGTGAGCTTATAAGCACAAATAAATTAAGATTTAACAGCTTATTTTTTGAAGTGCTTATAAGTTCTAAGAGTTTATTTTTTAAACTTATAAACTCTAAATTATCTTATTTTTTGCCTAACAATTCACAAGTAATTATAAACACTTAAATAACTTATAAGTAGCTTTAGCCAAACACCCTCTTAATTTAAAAATAGAAAAATAGGCTCCGAACATTTGATACTACAGCAACAACTTGGGCATGAAAATAAAGGCATCTTTAAACAAAATGTGCAAGAAGAAACTAAGAACCAAAGCCCCTAATCATTTAAAGTTGCAAACTGCAAAAACTTCGATTTCCCTATCATATGCTACTTCGTAACTTAACTTCACTATCCTAAATACAAAGCGGGAATTAAAATTAAAATGATTTCTTCGATCATTTCATGTAACTCCCTCCCAGCATGGAAATAGCAAGATCTGGCAAAGCAAAGCAGTCGCCATTGCTAAATCCACTCTCTCCACTCCCCACCTGCCACGTGTTCCCCGCCACCCTCACGGCCCCCCCTTCACCAACCCCAGGAAACGGCCACGCGGCCCGCCCCAGCCCGAACCCCACCTCTTCGAACCCGAGCCCGAACCCGCCTAAGGCCCACAGCCCCGCTCCCTGAGTGTTTAGCAACGAGGTAAAGCTCCCCGCGCCGCTGTGATCGGCGCTGAAGGGGACGACCAGCTGAGAGGAGGCAGCGGGGTAGCCGCCGAAGTCGTGATGGGCCGACGAGAACGCGGAGGCGGCGCCGCCGCTGGCGGAGCGGCAGCGCTTGGCGTTCTTGCGGCAGCCGCCTCCGACCGGGATGTCACGGAGCGTGCCGCCATGAGTCCAGTAGCGGCGGCAGGCCTTGCAGAAGTGGCGCGGCTGCGAGAAGTTGTAGTTGTTGTAGTAGCAGAACTTGGTGTTGGTGGAGGAGCAGCGCGGGCAGGGGAGGTGCTCCGGCTCCGGCGGCGGCGCACCGGCTTGGCCCGACTTCGCCGTCTTTTTCTCAGGCGTCTCCGTTGCCATCTCTGTATGTTCTATTTCAGTTGTGTGAATGTGGTATGCAGGAAGAGAAGTGAATGTTGCAAGTGGTGCAAGGCCTCAAAGGGTTTATATTATGGGGAGGTTAGAGGGAAAGTACGAAGACCAGGATGCAAACGAATCCCATATTTTAGTATTCGGATTTAATTTATTAAACAAGTTACGAATTTGCATCAGTGTTTTAAAAACCAGTTGAACCGGCCGGTTCGACCGGTCGAACCACTGAACCGGTTCACCTACTTTTTTGACCGGTTTTGATCGGTTCGACCGATTAAACTGTGAACCGGTAGCCTCGCCGGTTTGAGCTTCGGTCCGGTTTTTAAAACATTGATTTGCATTTGAATCTAATATTACGTGAATATAAAAATGTGAATATTCTTCGAGTATTTCATCCGACCTACGGGAATTTTTTTTTAATTCGAACGTCTCATTTAATTGTCTCGTTTTCTTAAAAGAAGAGAATAAGTGGTGAAAAATGTCTCTCAAATTTTTTTATCTCACATAGTAGCTCATTTAATGGAGAGCAAAACTCTCATTCTGGTGGTCATGGGTTCGGTACCATAGTAGGTGAATTTGCTGTTCTAAAATTTTTTTTTATCTCACACAATCCTAATATGTATCCCAAAAGTGATATAAATTAATGTCGCGGGACAAGGGGAGTATTATACAACTATTAACGTAAATGAATCCGTGAATCGAATAATAAGAAAACTTAGAAAATATTCATTTTTAAGGATTTTGATTTTTTCTGTTTCGAAAGTAATTTTACGCACTAAAAATGAAAATAACCTACAATTTACTCTCTCTCTATTTTTCTATTTCCTATTTTTATTGATAAAAATATTTTATTTATTCATTATGTGATTTGAATTGAGCTCATATCATAGTATTGAATTTGGGCGGTCAGACTTATATTTAATTATTATTATTATTATATTATATTATACGAATATTAACGTTAATGAATCCGTAAATCGAATAATTGAATAATTAAAAACTTAAAAGTAAATAGAAAAATATTCTTTTATAGGTTTCTTAACTTTTTTTCGATTTAAATATAATTTTACGCACTAAGAACGAAAAGAGCTTGCAGTTTATTCTCTCTTTTTTCCTATTTTTATTGATAAAAAATATTTTAATTATTCATTATGTGATTTGAATTGATATCATACTACTAGTATCACGGTATTGAACTTGGGCTGCTAGATTTACATTTAATTATTATTATTAAATTATATAAGAGATGATTAAATTATGTATGTTATTTAATACTTCCTCCGTCTCGCCCTATTAGTCGGCTTTGTTTTTTGCACAGAAACCAATAAAAGCAGAGAGAGTGAATTTTAAGATAGTATTAGTTGTGAAAGACAAAAAAGAAAAGTGGACTAATAGTGGAACAAACAAAAAAAGGAAATATGAACTAATGGGCAGGACAGAAGGAGTATAAAATATTTATTAATATCGAATCGATCGAATATTAGAAAATTTATGTTTGTATTTGATAATTTATCGAATAAAAAAAAACATTTATAATAAAATTCGAATTTATTTAAAAATTTCTATTATTAATAAGATAATTTTAATACTACTATGAATGTCCTGCAGCGTCTTTCAGGCTGATATTTAATTATTTGCATCTCTACTAAAGAGAGGGAAGCAGCTTTTGCAGAAGGGAAGCATAAAATGAGTCGGCTGGAAACAGGCTTTGTTTGGGTCGGCTCCTATATGGGCATGAATTCCAACAATTTTCTAATTACAAATTACTGCTCTTTTTTAGACCGCCCCAATACGGCGGAGGCAGCGGGACACTCCACGGCGGAAGGAGAGGTGGGGGCGCTGCTAAGGGCTCAGGGCGTAGCAGCGAGGGACGCGCACGACTTGTAGAAGGCGGAGTCATAGCTCTCTTTCTTCGATTTTATAATTTTTATCTTTTAAAAATTAAAAAATAAAGACTAAAATTCAATGTACAAATAGTCTTTTTCCGTCCTCACTTTAACCGTCCATAAATATTATTTTATATTTATATATATATTCCGTTTAATAATAATTGCCGCTGATGGGAGTAGTATCTCGCTATGAGTTGAATGCGTGTTTACTAGTTTAAATATTTTTTTATATAAATATAAAACATACTAAAAATATTGTAAATCATAATAATCATGTTCGGAATTTAACAAATTACATACCCTATATTGATTTGGATTTATCGATATTAATTTAACTAATTTGGATTTGGATTTATCAAAGAATCTCGCTTGGGAAAATTGCGATCGAAGGGAAACTCATAATAAATTGGTGGTGGTATACATGTGATTTTAAAGGAACGAAGTAGTAGTACAACTTAAATCGAGAGAAATTTTTAAAATTTTCAATCTAGTAACAGTATTTCATTTTTTCCCCACTTTTCAAACCAAGCTGTAATATTTGAATATGTACATACATTTGATAGTAACATCGAGGACATCACATAAAGAAGACATCATATATGATTTTATATGATTATGATGTTGGTGGGGTAGTACCCCTTCCACTAAATTTATTTAATAGATTTTATATGTATTAAAAGTTTATATAAATGTAAAAATAAGTTGGGTGAGAAAGTTTATTTTTAAGGAATTATAAGTTTTTATAGCTTATTTATAAGCTTCTTAAGAACTTATTTTATAAACACATGTCCAGAATTTATAAGCTCTTAAACTTCTTATAAATTACTTGAAATTGTTTATAAGTTTAGTCAAACATCATCTATTGTAATGAATGTAAAAAAGCATGTGCATGTGCAGTAATGAATAAGGTCATGATATAAATATATTCATTACTACTACCATTATCTCACATAATTAGTCCAATTTTTGTCCCGGGCACTTGGCCTAGTGGACATCAAGGTGGGCAGCGGAGCTTTAAGCTCTCAGTGGTGTGGGTTCGAATCCCAGCAATGGTGTAGTTTAGTTTAGATAGTAATGTAGTATAAACCTTTGCCTTTCCAAAAAAAAAAGTGTAGTAGTACTACTTCCGTCCCAAACTAATAGTCTCACTTTTCTATTTGGAACATCCCAAACTATTAGTCTCATTTCTATAAAAGGAAATAAATTAGCGTGAAATCAAACCATCAACTCAACACTAATACATAATTAACATTTAACTCTCCTCATTTTCTCTTTAATTGTAGGTCTCATTTTAAACTTAACCCCAATTAATTAGCCGTGGATCTCATTTCCTTGATTGTTGTGTCAAAATGAAATGGGACAATTAGTTTGAGATGGAGGTAGTACTTACTTAACCACCGCGAACATAAGATTGGTAGGTAAAAATCGGGTCATGTGCGTGGATCTGACGTGGCAATGGATTTAACGGTTAGGATATCGGCCAAATCGATGCACTATCCTCTTTTCTACCGTTCGATTTAACTCTTCCACCCAATCATAACAAGAAATTCACAAAACACTACCTAATTACACGTTTTCTAAAAAAAGAAAAAGAAAAAAAGAAAAACTGTGAGGCGCTTTCCACACCAAAAGCCATTATCATCCACTGCAATGGAGATCGGAGCTCACACTCTCTGCCTATTTCCACTATAAATACCCCTCCCTCTCTACTCTTTTCCCGCATCCATTTCTCCTTCGCTCATAACCTCACCTCACAAACTCGAAGAACGGAGGAGCCGTTCATTTCCTTCGTTTCGATTTTGCATTTTCGTTAGTTTCACTCCAAGGTACGTTCTTCTGTATTTTTGTTGCGTTTTAATTTCATCTTTTTGTGTGAGTTTTTATCGGTTTTTGAGTTCTGATGGAGTTCGTGCGGCGAAACTTCAGCCATGACGATCTCGCCGGCTGTACGGATCGCGGAGAGGAAGCTGGTGGTGAAGGAGCGGACGATCCTCACCAACGTGCCGGAGAATGTGGTGGCGACCTCGAGCGCGGCGGCGACGGGAGCCGTGGAGGGGGTGTTCCTGGGGGCGGTGTTCGACGGAGAGAGCAGCCGCCACGTCATCTCTCTGGGGACGCTCCGCGACGTCCGTTTCCTGGCCTGCTTCCGCTTCAAGCTATGGTGGATGGCGCAGAAGATGGGCGAGCGCGGCGGGGACATCCCCCTCGAGACGCAGTTCCTCCTCATCGAGACCAAGGACGGCTCCCACCTCGAGTCCGACCTTCCCGGTGGCGACGACGGTAACAAGGTCGTCTACACCGTTTTCCTCCCCCTCGTCGAGGGCCCCTTCAAGGCCTGCCTCCAGGGCTCCACCGCCGGAGACGACGGCCTTGAGCTCTGCCTCGAGAGCGGCGACGTCGCCACCACCGCCTCCGCCTTCACCCACTCCGTCTACGTCAGCTCCGGCACCGACCCCTTCGCCACCATCCACGACGCGTTGACTTCGGTCAAGCTCCAGCTCGGCACCTTCAAGCTCAGAAACGAGAAGAAACTTCCCGGAATCGTCGATTACTTCGGCTGGTGCACGTGGGACGCTTTCTACCAGGAGGTCACCCAGGAAGGCGTCGAAGCCGGCTTGGAGAGCCTCAAAGCCGGCGGCGCGCCGCCGAAATTCGTCATCATCGACGACGGCTGGCAGTCGACCGAAACAGATCCGCACAAGAAATTGGAGAAGGAGGTGGTGCAGGAACTCGGCGCTCCGCGGCTGCAGCGGCTGACCGGAATCAAAGAAAATTCGAAATTCCAGAAACCGGATCCGGCCGCCGGAATCAAAACAATCGTGCAAATCGCCAAGGAGAAACACGATCTGAAATACGTGTACGTCTGGCACGCAATCACCGGATACTGGGGCGGCGTGAGGCCAGGGGTGAAGGAGATGGAGCAGTACGATTCCGCGATGCAGTACCCGAAGCTCTGTAATGGAGTGATGGAGAACGAGCCTGGGTGGAAAACCGATGCGATTGCTTTGGAAGGATTAGGATTGGTAAATCCGAAGAACGTCTACAAATTCTACAACGAACTCCACAGCTACCTAGCTCTCGCCGGAATCGATGGCGTCAAGGTCGACGCGCAGTGCATTCTGGAAACCCTCGGCGCCGGCCTCGGAGGCAGAGTCGAGATCACCAAACAGTACCATCAAGCTCTGGACGCCTCCGTCGCGCGCAATTTCCCCGACAACGGCTGCATCGCCTGCATGAGCCACAACCTGGAGTCGCTGTACTGGTAAGTTCTCGATCTCGTTGTGTGAAGAGATGTTACAATGGTAATGTACATGTGGTGGTGACGGTGATGATTTGATCCGAACAGCTCGAAACAGACATCGATCGTGAGAGCGTCGGACGATTTCTACCCACGAGATCCGATTTCGCACACCATCCACATCGCGGCGGTGGCCTACAATAGCGTCTTCCTCGGAGAATTCATGCTCACCGATTGGGACATGTTTCACTCTCTCCATCCCGCGGCAGAGTACCACGGCTCCGCCCGTGCCATCAGCGGCGGACCTGTATACGTCAGGTACCTAATCAAAGCATTTCCTCCTTTTTTTACACTGTTTTCTGATTTTTTTAAAAAATGAAAATTAGCAAAATGGTAACCATAGTGCGTGAATGAATGTACCAGCGATGCACCCGGGAAGCACAACTTCGATCTTCTGAGGAAGCTCGTACTGCCTGACGGCTCCGTCCTCCGAGCCCGCCTCCCCGGCCGCCCGACTAGAGACTGCTTGTTCTCCGACCCTGCCCGCGACGGCGTTAGGTAAGAAATTCAGTCGCTTATTACTCCCCGTATCTCATTTAATTAGTCCAGTTTTCTTTGTGTCTTTTCGGATATATATTTTCACTGTTACCGAATACAAATTTTATAATATCGATATGAAATATTTTTTTATTTCTACGGAATACTAAAAAAACACTTGAAAAATATATTTTAAAACTCGTATTCGGTAGCGACGGAAATACGTGCTGAAAAAAAGTTAAAAAAAAACTAATCGGACTAATTAAACAGTTGGATTTATGGATTGAATGTTGAATTGGATGCAGCTTGTTGAAGATATGGAACATGAACAAGTACAGCGGAGTGGTGGGGGTGTACAACTGCCAAGGCGCAGCGTGGAACAGCCAGGAGCGGAAGAACACCTTCCACCAAACTAACTCCGAGGCCATTACCGGCTACGTGAGAGGGCGCGACGTCCACCTCATTGCGGAGGCCGCCGTCGACGCCGCCTCATGGGACGGCAACGTCGCCGTCTACGCCCACACCACCGGCGCCCTCCTCACCCTCCCCTACAACGTCGCCATGCCGATCTCGCTCAAGGTGCTGGAGCACGAGATCTACACGGTCACGCCGGTGAAGCAGCTCGCCCCCGCCTGCGCCTTCGCGCCGCTGGGCCTCCTCGACATGTTCAACGGCGGCGGAGCCCTGGAGGCGTTGGAATACAAGGCGGCGGCGGTGTCGGTGGGGGTGAAGGGGTGCGGCCGATTTGGGGCTTACTCGTCCACGAAGCCTGCTAAGTGTAGGGTCGGATCGTCGGCGGTGGAGTTCGAGTACGAGGCGGCGTCTGGTTTGCTGACGTTTAATTTGGCGGGGATGCCTGCGGAGGGAGTCCATAGCGTTGAGATTGAGTTATGAATTTGTAAGGGTTTATGGTGTAGAATTTGATTATGAATAAGTGATTTTAGCAGCCATCATACTACATGAGGGCTTATTTCTCTCTCAAATTTGGCATAATTTTAGTTCTCTGAATTTGTGGATGGTTTGATTAATGAATAAAATATCAGTTACTACAGTTCCGTGTTGATTGGTTGATTCTAGTTACTCCTTTGTTACATTCGACATGGTCCATTTACTTTTTGACTTTTTAAACAAACATTTTCACCGTTGCCAAATACTATGACATTCATAGTATGATTTTAATAATATTGTTCTGAAATAATTTTTTTTTATGTATTACTATGACACTCGTAGTATCTCATAGAAAAAATATTAAAAATGATATTGTAAAACTCATATTCGACAGAGGTGAAAATGCGTGTCCGAAAAATAAAAATAAAAAAACAAATATGCCACTTCGGAGGGAACGAAGAGAGTATAATTTTATGTATATAAGCGAGAGACTATGTGTGTTTGACTAAACTTATAAGTTGTTTATAAATATCTTATAAGTCATTTTTATAACTATAACAATAACTTAGGTTGTCCCCAACCGCTTATTGGACTCTCCAACTCTCCACTTTTCCGGCGAGTTCACTGCATCCTTTTACGAACTCCAGCAGCATCCTGGACTCTCCATAATTTTTATTAATATTTTAAACATTTCGAATTTTTTATTTTTTTAATTTTATTTTATAAACACAAAATTATAAACATTTTATTTTATTGAAAATAAAAAAACATTATATTAAAACTCAACTTAAATTACATTGCAAACATATTCATTTTCCTTTAAAAATGGCATACAAAAAGATGTATTTATAGGAGAACTCAAATTAAATGAAAATAGGATTTGTGGTGTGTGAATGAAGTGAGTTGAAAATGTATTTATAGGTAAATTAAAATGAATTTTTTGAATTTTAAAAAATTTAAAAAAATAATAATAATGAAGCGTCCTGGATGTGAGAGAAGGACGCTGGAACGTCCTGAACTAGAGAGTCTAGGAGCGCCCCAATGACGAACTCTCCAGAGTTCAGAACGCATAACAGCGGAATTGATGGCCGCGTCCACCGTCGACTGCCCCCATTGGGGGCAGTCTTATAATAAGCTACTCATCGCCGAACCAAACACCCTCAATAACTACTTTGATCAAATGCTTCCGTATAAAACTTGGGGTGTTTTTCATTTTCTAAATGTGCACAGATAATCCAAAGTGATAATATTCGTGCCAATGTCAAACTGCATTAAAAATTGGTTTAAGATTTTTTTTGTTGGGCCCAATTATGACTATTTTCTAGCCCACTTTGATTATTTGATTGAAGAATTAAAACTCGGCCCTCTGAAATTGGGCTTTTGGGCTCTCATGAAATCACCAAAAACTCATTATTTACTTTTGGAAACATTGGTGGGAGTACATATTTTATGCACAATAATTATAGCGAAAAGAAATTAAGGTGGACGAGGCAGCAGCATCTACCGACTTCACGTAGCTAAGAATGACCAGATGCCAAAAGTAAATGATAAAAGACAAGTTGGAGCCTTAACGCCAAGTGTCCGTCACATGGATCTTTTTTTAATACATACCCGTTTTCGAATGAACTATTTTATTATTATAATAAAAATTTTAATTTAAATGAGACGAAGAGAGTAACATGCGAATATTCTAGGTCTAATTCTTAGAAATGTAAATTATAGTTCATCG
>JAOWBJ010000049.1:1037513-1049114 GCA_028566335.1 Monarda citriodora
TCTTGAGCCATTATTCGAACAGTTCAAATCCAAACAACCCTCTCCAACAATTCATCAAACAATTGCTACCTTTGTTTATTGGGAGAAAGCTCCGATCACCGTTGTGAAATTTTGAGAAATCAAGCCCTATCAGTATGAGGACTTAAAAACCTGTAGAAAGCATCAACAACTTGGTGCACAGGATCCCAAGGGCTCTTAGAAGGTTCGGATTCAATAGAATGTTCTGATGTTGTATGTACTACATACTTTGAATCACTCTTTGGATATATTGTAATGCTTCTTATGCTTATACTTTTCACATATTCGTGCGTCGAAAATTCCCTCCGCACACATAATCTCTTTGGTATGGCATAGAGTCTTCCTACAATGCTGAAAGCTTTGGGTTTAAAATCATTCCCCGCTCCACATAATAAAAGTAGTAATCAAATTTCAGATAACCATTGCACCATTGAAGCTATGAGAACAAATATTGAGATGATTATTGTGGAAAAAACACAAAAAAAGGCAGCAGGAGTTGAGAAACATAGACAAAGGTGGTCAAATAAATTCGAGACGGACACAGATAAATTCATTATCAGAAAATATTATAGAATCCAAGCAGCCAACCCCAAGAAGTGGAAATGACATCCGAGTATGAACGCATACATTCACTGCAAAATCTAATTCCAAGATGATGCGACGTTGCTCCGCACTCCAAGGATTCCATCTCCTTCCCTCATTCTTCTTCAAGATTTGGACTGGATCTTTGTAACGTTGCTCGAAACTGAATCTTGAAAATAGATCGATTATTTTCAGAAACAAGAAATCTGAATCAATGCACTCAGTACCGTTCTTCGCCGGAAATTGGTGATGCAGTGGGAGTTTCAGTTGTACAATAGAGATCTTCCCCTTTAACCAGTGCATGTGTGTGTTCAATTGCTGCGAATTGTTGAATCGCGAGAGTAGAGCCGGGAGAGATGTTATGGACTGCTAGACGGGCCACCGAACCACACTTGTATGATATTGTCCGCTTTGGGCCAAGCTGTAGAATTGTGAGATTCTCCATGTAAACACTCACAAACACTCAACGAAGATACAGAGAATAATCGAGAAGAATGTAGAAGAAATCGAAGTAGGAAGAGTTTCACTCCATAACCATTTTTGAATTGAGATAACAGAATAATAATTCAGTTACAACAGTGCATAGCTGCACTTATTTATAATAAAACTGAAATGAAAGCGTGTATACAGAAACACGCTATTTCCTATTACAAATGAATCACATCCGTTCAATGGAATACACGAGATGCCGCCACGTTGCAGAAGCTTTTCTTTACTCGGCATCGAGCCCCACCAGCTGCATAGCTCCATAAATCTCAATCTCTGCATGCATGAACATCCATGAACACCCAATTAGCTCAATACCCCCCTCAAGATGAAAATGAGTGAATATCAACCAATTTCATCTTGGATAGCAACTGACGAAATCGAGGACCCGAAAGACCCTTAGTATAGAAATCTGCTAACTGAAGGGTGGATGGCACAAACACAGGCTTGACAAATCCTTTGATAAAATGTTCTCTAACCAAATGGCAATCTATGTCGAGATCAAGGCCCCACCAGCGAACGGTGGACTGCTTTTTACACCGCCACGAGATCAAGGCCCCACCAGCGAACACACAATATCCGGTCAAGGCCTTTCTAGTGTCCGGGCAAGTTCCCCAATCAGCGTCACAAAATGCCTCAGGGATAAAAGAATTATTTGATGGATAGAAGAGACCTAGAGAAGGCTGACCCTTTAAGTATTTAAGGACATGTAAAGTTGCATCCCAATGAATATTTGTAGGCTCACTCATGTACTGACTAAGTTGCTGGACTGCGTGACTTATGTCTGGTCTAGTGAGGTTCAAATAGAGAAGCTTCCCAACCAGTTTTCTATAGCGCTCAGGGTCTGGGAGAGGGTTACCAGACTCTTTACTAAGAACAAGCCCAGAAGGCAAAGGTGTACTAGCTGCTATACACCCTATTAACCCAACTGAAGATACAATGTCCAAAATATACTTCTGCTGGTTAAGAGAAGTACCTGAAAAGCCGCATGCAATATCCATATCAAGGAAGTATCTAGCTTCACCCAAATCCTTGATAGTAAATGCCTCATGTAGGAAGGCTTTCAACTCAGCAATCAACTCCAAAGATGGGCTTGCTACAAGTACGTCGTCAACATAGACAACTAAAGCAATGAAAGAGTTATTTTCATATTTGAAAAAGAGACATGGATCTGCATGCGACTGAGTATAGTTATGTGACAAGAGACTCTTACAAAACTCAGCGTTCCACTCTCGTGAAGCCTGCTTTAAACCATACAAGCTTTTAACAAGCTTGCAGACTTGGCCAGGCTTTGCACCCTTATACCCTGCGGAGATGTAAGATAAATATCCTCATGCAAAAAACCATGTAGGAACGCATTGTTCACGTCAAGCTGATGCAAATACCAGTTTGAAGAAGTTGCGAGAGCAATAAGAGTACGTATTGTTACAAGCTTAGCAACCGGGGAGAAGACTTCTTGGTAGTCTATCCCAAACTTTTGATCATACCCTCTTGCTACAAGGCGTGCTTTGAGTCTGTCTACTAACCCTGTTGGTTTAAACTTCACACGGAAGACCTACTTGCTCCCAATAGCTTTCTTTCCCGGTGGTAGTGTGGTAAGCACCCAAGTATTATTATCCTCAAGAGCTTTAAGTTCAGCCTCCATGGCTGCAATCCAACCCGGTGAAGCACAAGCTTCCTTATAGGATGTGGGCTCTTTCACCATTTGTATATTAAAGAGATAAGAAGTGTAAGATGGAGTGAGATTTTTGGAAATAACATAGGGAAAAGTGTTTGGTGTAGTACCAGATGCAATTGGAGAAGTGCATCGGTATGAGCAACTTGATGAACAAAATCTTTTAGCCAGCTCGGCTGAATTTTAACTCTAGTACTCTTTCTTGCTGCCACTAGAGGAAGATTAGGTACATTAGACTCTACTGTGCTAGGAATAGAGATAGGTGAGGGTGAAGGTGTAGTACCTTCTTTCCCAGACAATAGACTAGAGTCAGCATGCCCTTTGTCCACTGGATTTAAGAGTGTATCTGTACCTGATGGACTAAACTCTCCATCTGTAGGAGCTGGCACAGCAGGTAAAGAATCATGAAAACATGGAAAAGGGAGAGAAGGTTGGACAATAGGAGCATCATGGCTAGTTTGAGCAAAAGGGAAAATGTCAACAAAGAACTTGACATCCCTACAAATAAGCACCCTCGCATTTAACAAATCATAAAGGACAAAACCTTTATGAAAAGCTGAATACCCCAGAAAAATGCATCTCAAGAATTTACTATCAAACTTACTTTTATGGTGAACCAAGTTAACTGCATAAGCCAAGCAGCCAAATGGTCTCAGCATCTCCATACTTGGTTCAACTCCATAAAGAACATGATGTGGAGATTTCCAGTCAAGTATCCTACTTGGTAATCTATTGATCATCCAAGTAGCACATAAGATAGAATACAGCCAGAATTACAGAGGTAAGGAACTCTGAAACATTAAGGCTCGAGCTGTCTCAAGCAGATTCCTGTGTCTCCGTTCCACAACACCGTTTTGTTGAGGGGAATAGACACAAGTCCGTTGATGCATTATACCATGTGTGGAGAAAAGCTCTTGCACTTGTCTGTTAAGAAACTCAGTGCCATTGTCAGTCCGGAAGCTCTTGATCTTTGTGTGAAAGTGAGTCTAAATCAATTCAATAAATGAGGATAGAACATTGCAAACCAATGCTTTAGAACTCAGTAAGTAAGTCCAGATCATGCGGCTGTGATCTTCCACCAAGGTAAGAATGAACCTCGTGTTACTGACACTCTCTTCCCCAGGGTCCCCAAACATCCGCGTGTACAAGGTCAAATAACTTGTCTGATCTCCTGTTAAGGATAGGAAAAGGCTCTCTTGTTTGCTTAGCCTTCAAACAAGTATCACAACTCTCAATAGCCTTTAACACATCTGCCTTAAATCTTCCATGTAATTGAGGCATATGCTTCAATGTTGTGAGTGAGGGATGTCCCAGGAACTTGTGCCACTTTTCAACTGACATTTCCTCCACCTTGAATAGATGTGTAAAATGGTTCTCCACAGCTGACTCCAACACATATAAGTTCCTTTCAACCTTTCCAATACCCACTACGAGATCAGTGTCTGTCTTATGGAATACACAATGTGATTTGTAAAAGATGCATCGAACACTTGAGTCTTGTATAAGTTGCGCAACCGAGATCAGGTTGTGTGTGAATCCAGGTAAGAACAATACATTGTGTAACACAATATTTGGGTTTACCTTCACCTTTCCAGCTGTAGTAACCTTCCTAGCTGACCCATCAGGTAGATGTACCATCACAGTCCTATCAAGTGTATATGTGGTGTGCATATACTCTTTATTACTGCATACGTGCGCGCTTGCACCTGAATCTATTATCAAAGCTGTATTATCCATGTTAGGCACTATGCTAAAAGCATAGTGCCCATCATACTCCTGCTTAGGTATTCCAGAATTCCCATCTTGCACCGTATTTAGCTCAGTTTTAGGACCAGGTCCAGCTCCTCCTTTTTGCATATTCAGTTCTGCAATTCTTCTTGCTACTTCAACTTGTATAAGATGTGCTATATCTGCTTGTGGTGCAGAACCATCCAGACTTCTATGTTCAAACTTATTAGCACATTTTTCACTAGCTGTATCATCATGTCCATCTTCCAAATAATTCACACGAGCCTTGCCCCTCTCATCGTTATACTTCCGGTACCATTCGGGATACCCATGGAGCTTGAAGCACTCATGTGCTTCATGCCCAGATTCTCTACAATGTGTGCACCGTAATTTTTGTTTCTCCTCTCTATTTAACCTCCTGTCACCATTGTAGTTTCTGTCCTGAAAACCCCTTCCTCCTTGTGCCCCTCCTTTGTATTGAGGAACACCAACCTGCCTCTGCATAAACATGGCCATCTGCCCACGCTCAGCTCCTGCCATTTCACCTATTGACTTCTCATCTTCAACCTGTGATATCATTGAGTATGCTTTGTCCACAGTGGGCAAGGGATCTAACAATAGGATTTGACTCCTAGTGTGTTCATAACTTTCATTCAAGCCTAACAAAATTGGACCAACTTTCTATCCTGTTCCCTCTTGTCCATCAAAGCAACCGCATGACACACACACTCAATAGGAGGTAATATCATATCCATTTCATTCCAAAGCATCGTCAAGTTATTAAAATACTCCAACACAGACTGATTTCCTTGTGTATAGTTACGTATTTCTTTCTCAAGTTTCGCTATCTTAGCTCCGTTCGATCTATTAAATCGCTTGCATAAAGCATCTCATAGTTTTCTAGTGGTATCATAGTGTGTAAACGAGTTCACTAAGTCCTTCGAAATTGAATTAACTATCCATGAAGAGACCATGTAATCCACTTTTAACCAACGTTTATAATATTTCGAAGTAGGTGCAGGTTCTGAAATAGTTCCATCTAACAATTCAAGCTTAGATCGAGCTCCTAATGCACGTTTGATTGATCTACTCCAGTTCAGGAAATTCGAACCTGTTAGATGCGCGGCCACCAATTGCATTCCAGAGTGGTCGGAAGCTTGAAGATGTAGGGTTTCCAGTAGCAGCTGCTCTTCAGTTTCCATATCCATCTCCTCAGTAACATCTGGATCGAATCCATCCATATTATCTCCCGATCTACCTCCGTCAGCTGATGTTTCACCAATTTCATCGTTGAATAAATCTCGCCACTGCTGTGCACGACCTTTCTTCGCCATTAGAGTAAGAAGAAGCTATTGTTGGTAAAAAAAACTAGGCTCTGGTACCATGTAGAATCGTGAGATTCTCCATGTAAAACACTCACAAACACTCAACGAACATACAGAGAATAATCGAGAAGAATGTAGAAGAAATCGAAGCAGGAAGAGTTTCACTCCATAACCGTTTTTCAATTGAGATAACAGAATAGTAAAACAGTTACAACAGTGCATAGCTGCACTTATTTATAGTAAAACTGAAATGAAAGCGTGTGCACAAAAACACGCGACTTCCTATTACAAATGAATCACAGCCGTTCAATGGAACACACGAGATGCCGCCACGTTGCAGAAGCTTTTCTTTACTCGGCATCGAGCCCCACCAGCTGCATAACTCCATAAATCTCAATCTCTGCATGCATGAACATCCATGAACACTCAATTAGCTCAATACCATTCTATTCTCATATATGAATTTATTTTCTAACATTCGTGGTGATTTAAAATTTAGTTGCATGCACGTGTTATTGTTTATATATTTCCTGCTTAGCTCGTAGCTTCTTTGTTTCTTGTCTCATCTATTGACTTTGTCAGATAATGGAACCCCCTGGAAAGTTATTGTTGTTTAGTAAGACCGAAGAGGCTCAAAAGAATTCTTTTCATTGATGATTTTATTGTACTACAATACACATGTATTTATACTTGCACTTCTACAATAGATAGAGACGTAAATAAACGGTTCCTGGATTTTCTCTAGTTTGTTGTGATCTTATTTCTGTTTGATATAATCCCGGGAGATCTCCTTCAAATCTTCCAACAGTTATGAACATCATGCGGAAGATGGATTATCCGTATGAGGTTGGATGTTTTTTGTTTTCTTCTTCTATGTTAGATTTATTAGCGTGAGAGTGTGTGAATTTGGATTTTGTGATGTTTGTTGATTTTATTTGTTTGACGATTTTTTCAAGTAAGCTGTGTAAAAATCATGATGTAGATCTATATAAGAATAGAGCTGTAAATCAGAAGTTTGAGCCTTAGCCCTCCTCCCTTGCCCAGTCTCCTCTGAACAACACATACAGCACCCATGTCCGTAATCTTTCATGTTGCACTCTATAATCATAGAAGTAACCGCAGTTGAATATGGAGCTTTGCATAGATTCCACATGCTGCCATCTGGCTTACCTATTTTTCTTCACTTCTGCAGCATATAGTCCATAGTATGAAGGACCCAAGCATTGGTGCGTTCTGGTTGATAACCCTACCTCAGATTGTTGGAGGGTTTGATATGAAGCAGAAAATTTGGTGGGAATACAAGCTCTTTTTGTCTTAACTGTTGAAAGTGCTCTAAAAGTTAGAAAGCATGTGAATAAGCTCAAGCTCCTCAAAATTTCTAATCACTTGATAGTCTGTCAAAATCTGCCTTGAAAGAATCTCATGCATCAGATAATAAGATCAATTCTCATAATGGTCCCTACTGAAGCCCTTCTCATCTCATAATCATGGTTTTGCATGAGCATCAAACTCGAAGCAGCCTTGGTTATAAACTCTAATGTCTTTTGCTTCTCTCTGGAAAATTGAGTAGTCTATTTTTGTTGATTCCCATTTTCTGGATTGTACAGTAAGACCTTAATTGTCTCCATCATACACATGCCATTTATCATGTGCATAAGGGCATAATTATATACTACTTTGCGTGGTGCTGTAAGAAAATATGCGGCCTTCTGTGCGTCCCTGTCCATTGATAGAGTATGGCCCAACACCGCGCTCGCTCAACCACTCGGCCCGATCTATAACAGACCTAGTGATCGGGCCAGCAAAGAACGTTGGACCCTTCATACAACTCCGCAGCTCGGTAGCTCCTCGGTCAGGACAGAAGACAACGGGGACCTCGGTGAAACCGAGGACAGCAGAGCAGGTCACCATACCTCGGTGAAACCAAGGACAGCAGAGCTAGTCAACACACCTCGGTAAAACCGAGGTGTTCCTTCCTTCCTCTCGCCGAGGTCACCTCTGCACCACGGCCTGTACGTCGACGGTACACAGTACCTTCATCTCTGCAGGCTGCTTTTGGACAGTTACCGTGATTAGTACAGGACAGCTGGCAAGGACGAGATTAACGGACAATTCTGGACAATTACCATAATCAGTACTGAATATTTGGTAAGGACGTGATTAACGGGGGAAGATTCTAGAACTTGTCATGCATGACCAAGGAAGACTCATGGGCTGCTCAAGGCCCATGCAGAAAGGAGTGTCATATAAATAGCTAGTATCCATAGAATTAGGGCACGCTCTCTTTTGTATACTGTAATACTCCCGTTTAATCAATACAACACAAAGCACCTTTCATCACCGTAGACGTAGATCTACTCATGTAGATCGAACCACGTTACATCCTTGTGTCTCTTTTACATGTTCTCTCCATTACATACTCATCTGTTAGTTTTGGGAAATATCACCTTGTTATAAGTATAAGAAATTTCTTGGTTCTTATTTCCTTCTCGAATCTCTATCTCTCTATAATAGATCTTGAGGATAGGCTTGGAGTTGGAGTTGGAGTTGGAGTAGGAGTCCTCATTGCGGTAGGAGTGTTAGTGGTGAGCTTGCGCGAGCTGGGCCTTGATGGGCTTGTGCAGTCTCCTAGGCCTGGATGTCTTTTTGATGGGCCTTGTGTTCGGGCCTGATAGCATTGGGCCAAGCTCTTGTCGAGGTCCATATTTATTTATTGGGCCTCGCACTTGGACCTAGATATTAGGCTGTGTACTATCACTTCCCCCCATAGAGAGGTAGGGATGAGGATATATGGTCGTGTCTGAGAGTACCTCGTTATGGAGAGGTTTTTTATGAATCGGTGGTCCCCGTCAAAGTGGACGCGAGCAGTGAGCATACCCCGCTGAAAAGGGGCGAGCTCGCGAACTGGTGGCCCCCGTCAAAGTGGACGTGAGCAGCGAGCATACCTCGCTGAAAAGGGGCGAGCTCGCGAACTGGTGGCCCCCGTCAAAGTGGACGCGATCAGCGACCATACCTGGTGGCCCCCGTCAAAGTGGACACGAACAGCGAGCATACCCCACTAAAAAGGGGAGAGCTCGCAAACTGCGAACTGAATGTGAAGGGGCGCGCCTACGTACTGACACAGTGTCAGTTACTTTTCCGGAAAAGTGTCGGTTGGGCTTTCGAGGTTGACGGCCCAATAGGAATGCAACGTTTTGAACCGTCGCATCCATTAGCTTATAGGGCACAATTGTGCCTTTTCCAATTCCATTTCTCACTCTTCGTGGATCAAAAAGAAAATTCCATTTTCTCTCGTCTGTTGTTGTTGTTGTTGCTGTCCTCGTGTCGCCTGAAATTCTAAGTCTTTTCGCGAAGATCTTCCATAAAAACATTAAGTATGGCTTCCTCTTCTAAAGTAGTTGCGTCTAAGTTAGATTTCACAATTTTCGCTCGAGATGTGACTGATAAAGTGGATTTCTTTTTTTGTTGGCCAAGAGAAATCAAGGCCTGATTTTGTGGCCTATTCTGGGGCTGCAGGAAACGGTGGTGTACATAATTACGCTTCTTCTTTAGACATAGACTTTGTTAGGGGTCTAGAGTTGTCGTGTTCATTGCCCGATGGTGCCACTTTCATCATACCCGGTCCCTTGGATGTGGCTTGTGCTCCTCCAAAGGGTTTTATGACTCTTTGTGAGGATGCTCTCCTCAGTGGGTTGCGTTTTCCTCTCCCTAGGGCTTATAGGGAACTTTTGGAAACCCATCGCCTGCCGCTAGGGCAGTTGACACCCAATTCTTTTGTGTTGTTGTCCTTTTTGGATTCTAGTGTTGGGGAGCCTACGACCCGGGACATGATCTTGACGTTCTTCTCCTTCAAGACATCTTCGAGTTGGTATTACGCCACCCCGCGCACTGTTATCAAAGTTCGTATTCTGAACAAAGTGCAGGGTGGCATTCCAAATACTTTTATTATGTAAGCTGCCGACATCGGCGTTCCTGAGTTCGCGTGGCGGACAGGAACTTTAGATAGGATAACCCCACTCGACACATATCCCGACCTGAAAAATAGGTTGATTAGGGAATTTGGGGTGAAGTCAAACCCTCGTGACCCTTCTGCTGAAGCGGAGGCGGTGGAGGGTAAGGGTAAAATGTTTTCATTGTCTTTGTCTGTTTCTGCTATATCGGACTGACTCTTGTGTTCGCTGTTCATAGTGACTTTCGGAAAGGTGGATATCCCAAAGAAGAAGAAGAGGATCGCTCCTTCAGCCGCTGTGGATGTAGCAGTGTCATAGTCCAGCTCGGAGTGGACTGTGACAAATGTGTTGTCTCCGCAGATCGGGGACCATTCCCTGAGTGATCCGCCCTTCAAGTTGATCAAGAAGGGGATGAATGATGCAAGGTTGCCAGTGCATGCGTTGCTGGATGTGCCGGTCGACATGATCGAGGATCCAGTGGGCCCGTCGGCCCTATCTGATACTGAGGTACCACTCGATTTGTCTTGTTTTTATCCTTATGGTTGATCCACGTTTGCTGATATTGACTCTGTGAACTGCACAGGGGGCTAGGAAGATGATCTCGCGGGGCGCGGCCCTATTGGAGAAGAGCATAGCTACAAGGGTTGCAGCTGAGAAGGCTGAGGAGGTCGAGCTGATGCACTCGAAAATGGACGAGTCGGAGATGCAAGCTTCAGCGGCTCGTCGGGATGCTGCGGCAGCTCGCAAGGAAGCGGCCTTGGCTATGGCTGAGGTCGCCAAGAAGGAGCGGAAGAAGGAGGAGCTCAAGGCTGAGGTCGTGTGCTCGCAGGGCCCAATGCTGCGGGCCTTTGCGGAGAGGTTGCTACTCTCCCAGAGGTTCGTTAGATTGGCCTCCGTCGCCTGGAGCGCTCTTGGTGGGGACTTCGCCGTGGAGGCCTTGGAGGTCGCTGGGAAGGACTTTCCGGACTTGGATTCATCCAAGTACGAGTTCTCTCGGCGTTCTACGGAGGAGTGCAACCAGATCCTGGCCGAAGAGGTGAAGGCGGTGTTGCAAGAGTCTCCGTTGTTGAGGGAGCTCGAGGTTGCCACCGACCTCTTAACTGCTGAGGGTGTGCGGGCTGCTGCTGCGGACTGCGACCTGGAGTTGGAGGCGGCCTTTGACTAGGCTGGAGAGGATGCTGGAGAGGAGGAGTCTCCAGAGAATGAGAAGATCCCCATAGTAGACCCTTAGACTAGGGTTTGACTTCTCCTCTTGTTATAAATTTTTCTCTTCCTTTCCAGTAGCCTTTGATGTAATTACAGTGCCATTAGGGCACTGCCTTTATAAACAAAAGAACTCTTTTGCTGAATTCTTGTATGTTGTTTTCCTTTGTCTCCTTTTAATCAGTCGCCATCTCCCGAAATGTTTGATGCGTTTTCCTTTGTCTCCTTTTAATCAGTCGCCATCTCCCGAAATGTTTGATGCGTCTCCCTTTTACATTCGCATAAATGAATTGGAAGACTCACTTGAGGTTGCTAAGGCCGAAATTGCTTTTTGGAAAGACAAGGTCTGCCAGTCTGTAGCTATTGTTCCGGCCAGGGTGAGTTCGTCCCACGACCTTGATGGTGAGGTAACACATTGGAAGTAGGAGTATAGTCGAGCAGTGGTGGAGTGTGAGCGAATTGAGAAGGCCGCTCAAGTCAAATATGATGAACTTCATGCACGATATACACTCCACCAAGATGAATTTCAAGAGACCAAAGGCAAGCTGAAGAGCACTGACAAGGAGCTAGAGAAGATGGACCAGGAGCTCATGGCCTATGAGCTTTTTGTGCAGCGAACTGGTGGGGTACCGAT
>JAOWBJ010000049.1:1162301-1175223 GCA_028566335.1 Monarda citriodora
GTTATAGACAGCATCAGAACGATTAAAGCACACAGCCATAAACTCCAAGATGAAAACTCGAATCGAACTAGACGAGAGAGGCTTACCATTCAATGAGCTTTGCAAAAGTAAGCTCGAAAAGAGTAATCATCGAGTAAAGAACCCAGTAAGTCAGCCATTGTTGATCATCAACAGCCGACTTCGTTTCAATTGCCCTAATCGATGCATAACTGTACCATAGCTCAGATCCAGTATAATAATCAGCACCACGAGAAACAAATAACTCTTCAAAATTTAAGCAGAAAAAAGAAAAAAAAAATTCTAGTTAAACAATTGAGGCGTAGCCGAACTTACAGAGGATACAAGAGGGTAACCACAGGCCTGCATATGATCAAAGAAAATCATAAAAATGTGTGAAAATAATCACTTATTTCTACAGATAAACACTTTATACCGACGTAATCGAAGCCACATTGCAGAAATCAATCACAACCGCAAACATATCAACGATGACTCACTCGATTTGATCAACCAAACCCGCAAGAAATCATTTTTGCGAGAAAAAGAAAAACTGAAACACATAAATTTAGGAGATATCGTACCCAGCGATAAGGTCGAAATTAGTAATCAGCAATTTGAGGAAGTCTGAGGCTCCAGTTCCACCAGATCCAGATCCTCCACCCATTGTCGAGCTTAAACCACAGAGGATTCAAAATTTCTTTCTCGAGAAAGTGCGGTGCGGAAGTTAGTATCGGAGCGAGCGTATATAATGTCGAGAGACTCGATTGTATTTGTACGGCCCCAGCTTCCAATAGAATTAGGGTCACACAGTGAAAGGTGAAAACGAGAGAATACTACTATCAGAAACAGAGTAAAGGAGGAGAAAGAGAAATCGGCCGACATGTCTTTGTCTGAAGCTTCAGAGAGGTCGGTCAGTGGTCACTAGTGAGCATGTCGATCGGCCATTCATATCGCACTATTCGACTTTTACTTTTTTGGGGTTTAATTTTGTAGCCCTAGTCCCAAATTTAGAGAAAGAATTCAACATGCATGTAAAGAAGTTATCCTTCAATTTAATGATTTTTTAGCACGGACACGCCGGGGCCGGGCTGTCATTTTTTAATTATTAAAAATATTATTTTAATTTAAGGCGGACGACTGAAAAATACAAGAGCGGATGACAACTTGTGAGCTGGTGGCGGATGCGAAATTTGGCAGGCGGCAATGGTGAAGCGGGCGTGAAATAGGCGCGGACGCATGAGTGGGCAGCGGGCAAAGAGACCGGGCTGGGCGACCCTTTTTTATTAATATTAACCCTTAACGAGAAGGTTCGAATCCGAAACCTCTCGAATGAAAAAATTCAAGCCTTGTTGTCTAATGGCAACAATTAGTGATATCAACTGAGAGATCCTGTGTTCGATTCGTTAATAGTGATATTATTATTTGGTACGCCAGACTTGTAGGTTAGGCCAACTTTTTTTTTTAAAAAAAAAACTCTCGAAGGAAAATCCTTGATATCCACAATCCGGATATCTCGAAAACGGGTAACGACCCCTTACCTGTCAATTTTGGTGGTTAAATTAAGTGAAAATGGGTTAGAATAGCAACAAGCTATGGACGAAAAACACCTCCAAAATCGCGGACTTTACAATGCCAGCAACAGGTTCTTATCGGCTTAGGAAATGCCTCCTCCCTCCTTTTAAACTCTCTGCAGGCCACGTTTTCATGGGATACCCCGAAAAACGAAAGATTTCGGAAAAACCCAAGTTTTGAATTCCTCCTCGATGAAGAACGGAGACGGCCGCCGTCCCGACATGGTGATCGACATCGGGCAGCCGGTGAAACTGACCGGTGGATTGGAGTTCTCGAGCCTCACCTACACTGTGATTAAGAAGGCCAAGGATATAAAGGGGGAATGGGAGAAGAAGGAGGTGGATCTGCTCCACGAAATAACCGGGTACGCGCCCAAAGGCTGCATCACCGCCGTCATGGGGCCCAGCGGCGCCGGGAAGTCGACGTTTCTCGACGCCTTGGCCGGAAGAATCGCGAGCGGGAGCTTGATGGGGCGGGTGTCTCTCGACGGAGTTGACGTCAGCCCTAGCCTGATCAAGAGGACTTCGGCTTACATAATGCAGGACGACCGTCTCTTTCCGACGCTCACCGTTTACGAGACGCTCATGTTCGCCGCGGATTTCAGGCTGGGCTCGATTTCCAGAGATGAAAAGAGGCGGCGCGTCGAGAATTTGATCCAACAGCTTGGTTTATCCGTAATTTAATATCTCTCATCAAACTCTTGTGTTTTTTTTTTTTTAACGGCAAATTATATTTTATTCTATAATCCTACCTAAACTACTCCAATAAAATTCGAACCCAATGGGATTCGAACCCTCACCATTGGGAGCTAAAAGCTCCACTGTCCACCTTAGTGTCCACTGAGCTAAATGTCCGGGACATCAAACTCTTGTGTTGTTTAGGTATGTAAAAATTGAACCTGAATTTGATTTGATTATTGCATGCAGTCTTCGAGGAACACGTACATCGGGGACGAAGGGAGGAGAGGAGTTTCCGGCGGGGAACGCCGCCGCGTCTCGATCGGAGTGGACATAATCCACGGCCCGTCTCTCCTGTTCTTGGACGAGCCGACTTCAGGGCTCGACTCCACGAGCGCTCACAGCGTGATCGAGAAGGTCCACGACATAGCCCGGGCGGGGAGCACGGTGATCCTCACCATACACCAGCCCTCGTCACGGATCCAGCTCCTCCTGGACCACATGATCATCCTGGCTCGAGGCCAGCTCGTCTACCAGGGCCCGCCCAAGGACGTGGCCCTCCACCTCGACCGTATGACACGTAAGCTCCCCGAGGGCGAGAACGCCGTCGAGTACTTCATCGACGTGGTGCAGGAGTACGACCGGTCGGCCTTTGGGGTCGAGGCACTGGCCGAGTTCGCTCTCACCGGAGTCAAGCCGCCGTTGCTGGCGGAGCACGACTACTCGGAAACCGTCGACCCGCCGACTGCGCTGCCGCCTGCGCCGGCGTTAGAAGGGAAGGGAAATAGGTCGAGTAAGCGCCTCCATTTGCAGACGGTCAAAGATAGTTTTGACCATAGCGTGAGGAGCCCCTGGAATAATTCGTCCAGATCGTGGAGTCAAAGCCAGTCAATGATCTATACACCCACCAGAAACTACGCAGATAAAAACCGATCAAGGTAAATTTAATTTGAGAAGTGATATTTGCAGTGTTTTCACGACCGGACCGGACCGGCCGGTCGAACCGGTCGGACCGGGACCCGGTCGGTAAAACGGTCCGGTTCTTTATGTCAAAACCGGTTCGTTCTAAGTATAAAAATATAATTCTCAAGATATTTCATAAACGTCATTCGGTGCAGTTGGCCGGCTTATATGCGTTATTTCTTTGAGGGATTGTGTTCGAGCCCTTTTGGGGCCCTCTTTATCCCTAGTGTTTTTTTTTTATGTTTCATTTTTGAAGCTTTGTTTTTTATAATTATATTTTACTTTTTTTAATGTTTCACTTTTTGCAGCTTTGTTTTTTATAAAAAATTATTTTAATGTATATTTCATATTTTTTACTTTTTTTATGTTTCACTTTTTGAAATTCTAATGTATATTTCATCATAAATATGTTAAATATATACCATGTAAATATGATTCATTCAATTATTATTACAAAACTTGCATATCATTTATATTCATTAAATGATTAAGTGTTGTTCTTAAACTTCTTTAATTATTTAGATTTTTTAATATATTTATCATATATATAAAGTTTCCGGTTCTCTAATCCGGTCCGACCGGTCTGACCTGTGACCAGGTAAGGAGACCGATTCGCCTTCCGATTCGGTCCTGAAAACATTGGTTCAAAATGAGACGAAAAAAAGAAGAAGAAACGAGTCTGATGTACGCAATATATGTGTGTCGTCATTGCTGATGGTAGGTTTTGCGTCTCGCTTTGTGTGGAAACTCCTCGAAACAATCGACACCTAACCCTCGTAACCACCTTCACCGTATTATATAACCATCATTCTCATTTCTTCCCACTTAACACAAATTAATACATAGCTTCGATTCATCGTCTTGGCTTTTCTCCTAATTAAGAAAATAAATAGAAAGAATGGCGGCGGACGAGGTTATTCTGCTGGATCTGTATTACAGCATGTTCGGGATGAGGGTGAGAGTGGCGCTAGCTGAAAAGGGAGTGGAGTACGAGTATAGAGAAGAGGATTTGAGCAACAAAAGCCAGCTTCTCCTCGAGATGAACCCGGTTCACAAGAAAATCCCGGTTCTTATACACAACGGCAAACCGGTGTGCGAATCATCGATCATTGTTCAGTATATCGACGAGGTGTGGAAGGATAAATATCCTCTCCTGCCATCTGATCCTTACCAGAGGGCTCAAGCTAGGTTCTGGGTTGATTACATCGACAAGAAGGTACTTTTTGAAAATATGATCTTAATTTTTTTATTTATTTACGGGATACTAATAATAAGAGATGGAGGTAGTATTAATTTGTGGATGTATTTATTGCAGCTATACGATGCTGGAAGAAAGCTTTGGGTCACGAAGGGGGAAGAGCTAGAAAAAGGGAAGAAGGAATACATAGAGATCCTGAAACTGTTGGAGTCGGAGCTCGGGGAGAAGGCCTTCTTCGGCGGCAAAAGCTTCGGGTATGTCGACGTGGCGTTGATCACGTTTTCCACGTGGTTCAAGACCTACGAAACGTTTGCCGAATTCTGCATCGAAGAGCACTGCCCCAGACTGATAGCGTGGGTGCAGAGGTGTATGGAGAGAGAGAGTGTGTCGAAATCATTGGCAGATCCGAACAAGGTATACGACTTCGTTTCGAACATCAGGAAGAAGATGGGCGTGGAGTAAGGTTGTGTTGTCTTTTGTTTCTTTGCAGTATTACTGCTATATGTATTCAGTTTTGCAATTACGAATATGCACCCTTTTTGTATTGTACAACAATGTGCGCCTTGTTCATTCTGTTTGAATCAGTAATTATTGGCAAAACCTACGTACTTTACCTTTAGTTCAGTAACTTCTTACTTTGATGTTCAAAAAACTTATTCAATCCTTATTTAACGGAGCCGTTATTTTATTCCTTACCAAAATAACATATCACGTACAATTATTGTTCAAATTAATTTAACACGATATCCTCATAGAAGAAGAAGCATAGTATCAAAATTAAATAAATAAAAAGTGTTCCAGACGAATTAATATGAATTCATCGAGATTCTCAACAGCTTGAGACCTTGAGTCGGAGTTGGGGGAGAAGGCCTTCTTCGGCGGCGGCGGCTTCTTCAGATATGTCGACGTGCCACTGATAACGTATACGAAACTGATGACGTGGGTGAAGGTTCTTGGACAGAGAGAGCGTGTCCAGATCCATGTCGGATCCAAACAAGGAGAAGCTGGGCATCCAGTAGCCATGTCTTTTATTTTGTGGGGTTGTTAAAATATAATTTTGATACTATTTCTAAAGAACTTGTTACACACCCTAAAAGACGGGCCTGATAGGTACTCAAGCCAAGGGCCTTAACTGCACTACAAAAGCTAGTTCAAGGGTAGAAGATTGGCCCCTACTTAGTACCCATCCACTATTGCTTGTGGATCCGATGGGACTGTGTACAGCTAGCTAATCATAAATCATAATTAGGGTGTTTGATTTCCTTAACAAAACAACGTTCTTCTTTCATTAACATATAGCTAGCTAGAGCTAGTTCAACAAACAATTCAAAACAGATTATTCTCTGCTGCAGTATTATCATATTCTCGATGCATGTTTCTGAAAACTTAAAAATGTACTCACATCATCTGCCCTGGGGCCACGTGACGGTAACTTGATTATTTGAGTTGACTGCATTCAAATCTATAAAACTCTGAGAAGTGGGCACATCTCCATTTGTGAAGAAACCAGGCTCCTTAGCCAGAGGCAGTGCGACTTCATTCCCCAGCATGAACACCACTGACGACATGCTTGGCCTCTCCTTGGCACATTTTTGCATGCACAGCAGTCCCACGTGGATTGAACGTAGCGCTTGAGGTAAATCGAACGAGGCCCCTAAGGAAGAAGCATCGACTAGTTCATGTGACCTGTCTTCCTTGTAAAGTCTCCATGCCTGTTAAACAAGCTACTTCCCATTAGTTTTGGCTTGGCTGCCATTGTAGAATAAAACATGACCATTCTATCTATGAAACTTACATGTCCGACGAGATTGAGATTCTGATCCTCGTTGAAGAACCCTCTGTTTCGCTTTCCACTCACGATTTCTAGCATGAGAACACCAAAGCTGAACACATCGGATTTGACCGAGAATAATCCGTCTATTGCATATTCTGGAGCCATGTATCCACTGTGAAGGTGTTCTAGAGAATGTTAGTGTCTAATCAAAATCTGGATAAAAAATCAGAATATGGGCTTCTTACTATGTTCCAACAACTTTGCGCGTTTGAATTTCTGTTTCATTTCCTCCAAAACACCTGGCTAAGCCGAAATCTGATATCTTTGCATTCAAGTTAGCATCTAGAAGTACGTTGCTGGCTTTGAGGTCTCGATGGATGATTCTCAACCTCGAGTCTTGATGAAGATACAATAGTCCCTTGGCTATTCCATTAATTATATGGAAACGTTTTCCCCAATCAAGTAGCATATTTTTTGTTTGATCTGCAACAACATGTATACGTTGGAGTGCAATACTTAATATATAACAGTAGTATATAAGGTTAAGCTTAAAGCATATAGTACTGCAACCCAGCAAGCCTTGTAGACATAACTCACCAAACAAAATCAAGTCTAGGCTATTGTTAGGCATGTATTCGTAGATCAACATGTTCTCATCTCTTTCAATGCAACATCCTAGAATCCTCACTAAATTACGGTGCTGAAGTTTGGCGATCAACGCGACTTCATTCTTCAATTCATCCACTCCTTGTGAGGAGGTTTTTGACAAGCGTTTCACTGCAATTTCTTGTCCATCCAGCTTGCCCTGTGGTATAAATTGCACCTTAATGTCGACAAAAGCCTAACCCTAATGAATCATCATTTGTTCAGTCAATCTATTTTCTATGCTATTTCATACTAGTATATACCTTGTAAACAGGTCCAAATCCACCTTGCCCAAGCTTGTTGCTGACAGAAAAATTATCTGTGGCTTTCAAGATTGTGGATAGTTTTATGAACGGCAAATCTGCTTTGGTTTTGACACGAATTGCACTATATTTCCCTGCAAAATTGTTCCGCGTGAGATAGAAGAGCTATATAAGATGAATGTTGTTGAGAGATAGAATCTGTTCACCGTACCTTCTTTTTTCATCGTTGGAACCTCCTCCTCCTCCTCCTTCTTCTTCCGGTTGCCGGTACAAATGAAAATGAGTATTAGGCAGACGAGAAACATTCCTGCCGCTGATGTGAAAACAACTACAAGAATCAATCTTTTCTTCTTCCCGGAGACTGCAACAAACAACCGTAGTTCGAATCAAGCAAAACAAGAAATAAAAATTAAATCTCTTTTCCACAGTATTTATTCTCGCTCATCGTTATTTAGCGTGGCATTTTGTGTACCTTTACCCAATTCCATAAAAGGCAACCTGATGTAAAGATCTTGTCCACCTCGAGCTAAAGTTCTCATGTCGAGAAAGTCGCCATGGTAGAACAGACACCCGGTTCCCCCTTCTCTTATATCCAACTGCGCGGTCGCCATACAAGAACAGTTCTTCAAGCATTCCGCACTGCACTCCGCAATCCCCTTCCTCTCATAACTGAAAGACGAATTTCTAGAGTCCGGTAATTTTATCCCAGTGAGCTTCAAAAACCCATCTGTTCCTGGTACACACTCCAACGGCGTCCTCCGTACGCATCCATCTATAGTTTTCTGGAATCCACGGAGACATTGACATGACGGAGAACCTTCGACCGTGCACATGGCATTCGCGCCACAGAAGTTGTAACCGTCGCAACTATCCGTCACCATATCGGTAACAGTCCAGGAGCTGGTGGCATGATTCCATGTCCAGCGCATTCCGGTGCCATTGGGGCTCAGTCTAAGGTTGGTAAACGCTGACGGATCAACCTGGTCCTCTCGGTACTCGACCTCATCGCTAGTCATCCTGAGCGTAGGATTGCTAGGTGTGGCTGGTGCGCCGCTGAATCCTAAACCGTTCCAGGGTCCAAATCTGTACTGAACATCCTGACCTCTTTTGAAGAGCATCTGGGGATATCCAGCAGGATCTAGGTGAGTGGTGAACTGACTCAGAGCCGGATTGTCGTAGCCACTCCATGCCGTGAGGAAAGTCTCCTCTCCTGTCGCAAGATTGGATCCCAGGCTCATCCCTGGTATAAATGTGTCGGACGGGAAATCGAAACTCTGCCACAGGATTTTGTCCAGATTGTCATCATCTGCGTCCTTGATCACAAGCTTGCCTGAGTCTAGTAGTTGCGCTACAGGGTTTTGCACGGACCTTGAGGGGTAGGATGACCATACGCCGCTGCTGGAGTCATTGTTGACCAGGAACAGAGTTCCGGGCTTTGCAACCGATAGGACGCCTGATGTAGTTGCCAGTGGAGCTTCTCTGTTGGCAACCCAAATCACTCTCTCGCCTGCATCACCTGGTATGTTCTTGTACCATATGCCTACGTACCGATTCTTTGAATTCACGGGACTGAAAAATCCAAGTTCAAACATCCCACCTCGTGAAACCAGGGTCTCTCCATCTTTGATTGTCTGTGAACTGTTTATGCTATCAGCTGCATCACAAATTGACTGGATTATTATACAGCAGGAGCAGATAAACAAGAAGGCTAGTACGGACATTCTTCCAAATTCCATGCTTGCAGCTCCTTCTCTCTCCAGTGCAGCTGCAGCCTGCGGTTATTCTACACAATTTTTTCAATTCTCATAAACTGCTATAACAATTAAATTAAAGACAAGTAGACAACAATAAAAGGAAAAAATAAAGATAAACATAAAACTAAAAAGTATATAACTATAAAACTAAAAATTAATAAAATAAAACAAGAAATGGCCCCCAAATTTTTTGGGGGCCTATGCTTGTGCCTTGTAGACCTATAGCCAAGTCCGGGGATGCTGCCACGTGGCATGAACGGCGACATCGTGCGGTCAGATCTGTTGCCAACAATAAACTGGAGTCTTGAGACTGCGAAATGTTGAAAAAGAAAAAAAAAATTCAAAAAACAATAAACAATAAACAAAAAGAAAAAGAAGAGAGGTATGGAAAGTCAAAGTATCTAGTCAAGGGCAGTTGTTGAATGTTGATAAGTCAATTTGGGTAGGGACTCGCATGTTTTTTTAAAAAGCAAATATTTTAAAATTTGATTGGTCTGGGACACACCAGCAAGATGATCCTCAAATCTGGTACGACTTGGTATAAAACCTTCTTATTCCGGTAAACATAGTACTAGCATTTTCTTTTTACTGAAAGTTATTTATTTAATAATTAAATATATTAATTCACTAAAATAATGCTAAACAATTTACAATCCCAAATGGGAAGCTCCTTAATTTCCGTGTTGAAGGGAAACGCGTCAAGAAATTCGGAATGGAAGAATTATTAGTATTAACCAAAAAATTAATACTATGGGGAGCACTGGCACTGCCTCCATCAATCCACTTTCAATTAGCTTCTTATACATTTTCTTACTTAGATTATGCATTTTATTCGTTTTTCTTTACAGTAGATCCGGGTCAAAAATCTGCAACAAAAGTGACATTTCAAGAGTAGAAAAGCACCTTCTCAACTTCTGGTGAACACTTCGAGGATGAAGTGTAATGGCCCGAATTTTAGAAGTTAATAATAATACAAATTTGTTCCAAGATTTCTACTATGTTTGATTTTATGAAGAGGAATTAAGGCTATTTTATGTTTCTAAAGCATTGGTGTGCCTAATTAAATGGAGACGCCTTCTTTGAAGTCGGCGCCTCGTGTACCTGAAGTCAAATAGAATGATGACTACTTGCGTAAGATATTAAGGTTATAACAAACAAACTTAGCCGGTGGCTAGTTAAGTACATATAACTATAATCGCTTGAAAGCGACCTTTGCATCGCTTGAGTTTTTCTTCGCTAAAAGGTTATATATTGAAAGAGTCTTAAACATAGCGGGTCCGCTCCAAGCAGTTTGGAGCGACTCGGAGTTCGCTTCAAGTTCAGAGCGAGGTGTGAATCCACTCGGGACTAGTTGGAGCGAAGTATGTAAGTTCGCTTGAGCTGAGCGATAGATCGCTTCGAACGAACGTCTTGAGCGAGGTGCTAAGAGCGAGCGATCTTGTCCTAGAGCAGTTTTCACATATATTCTCTTGGTCCAAAACCACCAGCGATCCTAAGAGAACAACTTACAAGCGAAAAGAGTAAGAGAAATTTAGAGCGATTTTGTACCCGAGCGAGTTCGCTCGTGGAAGTTCGCTCGAGAAGCGGAAGTCAGCAAAGCTATCTCGAGAGGCGCGCCATGTGCATTAATTGTGTGTCAGTCAACCCTGTTTTTCCTACAACACGCCACCACCATATTGGCTAGTACTATGCGTCATTGTCTGCAAAAGCCATACCGATTTTCCTTACTCTAGAATTATAATTTTATTAAATTAAAAAGGAGTAACTACTCCCCCTATAAATACCCCCACCTTTCGGATTCCTCCCTTTGCTGCCATTTCACAAACTTCATTTTGAAAATTTAGAGAGAGAAAGTGAGACTGAGAGTAAGGAGAACCAGCTTAAGAATTCGTTCAAAGTTCGAAGTTTCAAGGTAAAATCTCCAAACTATTTCGTTGATTATCCTGATCTTATTTAAAGCTTAGAAGGAAAATCTTTTCAAAATAGTGATGTTTTATCTATGCTGAGAGAAAAACCTTGGGATTTAAGAAATCTCAAGAGTCATGTTATGATTATAAAAACTCATATCTTAAGCCTTGAATTTTTCCCGAGCTACTGTGTCAAATGTTTGAAGAAAAACTAAACCAAAGTTCATGATTTCTTTACCCAAATAAGTTTTCTTCAACGAAGAAACGGGCACGAAAAGTAGCTAGAAAGTCTAAGACCCTCATTGTCTTCACTAATTCTTTAACACCAAAAACCCATTTCTAGAAAAGAATGTTTTCAGCTCCAGTTCGGACCTGGACATTATCTTCGATAGGATTAGGAAATCTATTTTCTGAGCTTTTCTCGAGAAAGAAATATAAATAGGAATAATCTGCTAGAGCTTCTCTCGAAATAAGAAAGATAGCCAAAATCGCTCCAACCTATCTTTGATCAAAGCGATAAGTTAGTCGAGTGAACTGGCACCCTTGATTGAGAATGTTTCCTTATATGTGTATTCGCTCTTACTTTCTTAAGGGTACGTGAAAGAAGAGCGGTGAGCGTGCGATTGAGAAGCGACCTCCACCCGAGCGATTTAAGGTGGGCTTTCTGACTAAGGACCCCAAGCGGGTTACCCTCGAGCGACCATTCGCCGAGCGGACTTTCTTAAAGCGATTTATGTTACTAAACATAACATGAAGAGATTGATGTTCATAATGCCTATCTGTCGGCTGTGCGCCAAGGTTTCATGTTACGATCGACCTGAGCATGTGTTGCTCAGGTAGTGCACTAGGTTCGCTTTGCTCAGGCCAGCGATCTAGGTTCCAGTTTGAGGTCTACCAACCTCCCTAGATCGGGTTATTTAAGGGCAAATATGCCAAATAAGTAAAGTAAAGAAGGTTTCATGAGCCAAGGCTCTTTCTGTATATTTTATGTTAACGTTTCCCAATATTTTATCTTACGAAGCGATTTTCGGGCTAAGTCTCCACTGAGTGTTTTAAGTACTCAGCCATGTGCACGTTTTTCTTATGTGCATGTTGAGGAGGTTACGATCGAAATGGAAGCGGTGGCGAGCAAGTCTCCACACTTGCATTTGTCTATTTCGTGAAAAAGCACATGTCGTTTGTGTCCCGCCCCTCCCCTTCTAAAACTGATGGTTATGTAACAGACAACTATTGTACCACCCTTTGCTAGCTTTTGAATCGATCAAGCAATTATTTATAATGTTAATTATCGTCTCTTGCATCGTAACGACCCGAACCCGGATCAAGAAAACTGGGCCCGAAGAGTCACCACGTGTCGAAGTAAGATCAAAGAAACGGAAAACCCTTGGGTCAAGTGGAAATTTCGTGTTGAGCGAGTAAGGTTAATTGTTTGGTGTTTCATCTTAAAACCCATTCGAAGTTGTTCTCTTTGAAAGCGAATTCATTGAAAGCCTTAGAAACATTCATATCCTTGAAAGAGTCCTCTCGGGGACTTTGATTCTGGTGGAGCGAACTGATAAGTCGCTTGTGAACAATAAAGGAAACTCTTTGAAAATGCTTTCATCATAGCTTGTTACTCAAAACATCTATATTACTTTTACAAGGATAGCTGGATAAGTACAACTAAAACAATGATTAAGTACAAGGGAAGCGAGTTCAATAGATTGAGCGATCTCATTACTTAGGGAATTCTCAAAATGAAAACATGGTCTAAAAGCTGAAAACAGAGGCTAAGCCCATCGCATGCGCTTGTTGGTTACAGAAACTCAACAATGAGAGCGGCCTGGCTGTGGGCAGGGGTCCAGCAGTTGTTCTGCTTTACAAAGAATGCCCTTATATGAGCTACGCAGATACAACAACAAAAGGGGATCTGGCGAGAAATATAAGATTAAAAAGGGACTAAGACCAGATCCTTATGAGCGAAATAGATCATAAGCTAGATCCTTATGAATAAAACTAACGGGTACAAGTATGAAGACTTGCACCACCAAGCGCCTTTTCACGAAACCGCTCCACCAAAACCCGCTTGCCACTGCTTCCATCTCGACCATAACCTGCTCAACCTGCACACAGGGAAAACGCGTACAAGGCTGAGTACTTTGAAGCACTCAGTGGACACTTTGCCCGAAA
>JAOWBJ010000049.1:1231773-1245878 GCA_028566335.1 Monarda citriodora
TATCGGCTAAGTACCCAACCTGGCCAGTTTGCAACATTAGCCCAGGTTGTGCATTTTCCTTCAAAAAGACCAATTCTTCCGCCGATTTCGAGCCTTTCTCCTTGGCTCTTCCTCTTACCATGCTCCCTCGTACATCTACTGATTTCCTACACAAAATACACTAAAACCACATCAAATCCACAAGATTAACATAAAAAACACACAAGAATTGGGTAACGCCTATCACTCACCTATATGAATGGGTCTGATAACAAAAGAAATTGGAAGATGAAGATACGAGCTCACCGACTTCGGGTGGAAGGAGGCCCAGGGCAATGGAAATCGAGGATGATGATCCTCTAGGAGGAGATGCCCAGATGCACGAGGCATACGTGCAAGACCAGAGAGTGCACCACGAAGAAATGCAAGGAGAAGACGAGCCCGAGTCAAGCAATGCAAGGAGGTGAAGGCCATGACTGGAGGATCAGATGCAAGAGATCTTAGACAGCTTGACCAGCCTAAAGCTGGGACAGGGCTAGATGGATGGCAGATGGGAGCAGACAGTCCAATGGCACGAGGAGGCAATCCGATGGAGCAATGAGGTTCTTGAGTGGCACAAGAAATGGCGTGATGATGAGAAGGAGAGAAACCACCAAATGCTCCAGTGGCAAGCGCAACAGCAAGCTCAGCAACTCAAATGGCACGAACAACACCTCCAATGGCAGACGGAGGAAGAGGAAAGGTGGAAGGAACAACAGGACTTCATGAAGCATATGTATGAGAGATTTCCTCCACCATCATCAGAATAGAGGTACCCAATCATCTACTTCTTCTCTAACTTATTCTTGCTTTTGCATGGAATAAGTTGGTGGGTCTGATTTTGATTGGTTGTGATTTCTTGTTCTTTTATATGTGCTGGTACCTGTTAAAATTTCTTGCTGGCTTATGTGGTGACAAATACTTGATACTCTTGTGAAACATGAATTTGCATTGGATGATTGTATTTGATTTTGTGCCATGTGGTGGAGTTGGTAGCTAATGATGATTGTTTTTCATTAAAAAGAAGTGTGAGAATGACTAGGAGAAAACTTGATTATTTCATGATTTAATTTCGAGTGAAGTGCTTTTTTGCGTGGTCAATGCTAAAAATCATCCCGTAAGATTTGAGCATAAAAGACGAAGTGTCTTATATTTTTGTTCTTGTGAGTTGGTTGAATATACATTTGTTCTCCAGAACTTGCATGTCATCTCGCTCAAGGTTGAATTTGTATGCTTGGAATTAAGAAATGATTGTAGGTCATCTTTTGTTTAGCCCTAATAATTCCATACGCTTACCCACATGTTTTTTAAAAAATCATTTGCTAGCCCTTTTGAACCTTTTAGCTTATTCTTCCATAGCCTTTCATGAATAGCATAATTATTCATGAGCTACTTGATTTATTTCGAGGGAAGTTGAATAAGGGAATGTAGTTGAAGGATTTGATTAATGTTAGATTGGGTGAGTTGGTTAAAAAAAGAAAAGAAAAGAAAAGAGTGGGATGTGCCTTATATATAAAAAAAATGATCTAAATTGTCAACATTGTGCAAGTGTTCAAAAGACTCAAAGAGTCTAATTATGTTGTGTAACAACCCCAGACCCAAATTTACGGAAAACTGAGCCCGGAAGGTCACTATGGAAAACAAAGGAGAGTGTGACAACAGAAACCTTTGGATTAAGAGGAATCCGTACTTCGAGCGGAGAGGTAGAACTCGCTTGGACTTAGATTATATAGCTAAACTTCACTTAAAACCATTTCCTTATACGAGCGATTTTCAGAAGGTCGCTTGAAAATACTCTTTAAAAAAAGATCGCTTGAGCGAGTCGCTTGAAATGCTTGGGTCGAGCGATTTTGGAAAAGATCGCTTTGAAAGATTGGAGCGGATTTCTTGAAAATGTCGCTTACGGATTATCAAGTTCTTGAAAAGACAAATGCAAGTGTGGAGACTTGCATCACCAAGTTCTTCCCCGCAAAACCGCTTTAGCAAAAACCCGCTCGTCAACGCTATCGCTTCGACCATAAGCTGCTCAACCTGCACATAAGGAAAACGTGCACAAGGCTAAGTAATTTAAAGCACTCAGTGGGCACTTAGCCCGAAAATCACTTCTTAGCAAAAATACAAAGGAGTATTTGTACAAAATTTCAGAGAGAGACTTGGCTCGTGAAACCTTCTTTACTTTAGTTCTTCACCATATCTGCTCTTGAATAACCCGATCTAGGGAGGTTGGCCGACCTCAACCTAGAACCTTGATCGCTTGCCTGAGCAAAGCGAACTTACTGCACTACCTGAGCAACACATGCTCAGGCCGATTGTAACATGAAACCTTGGCACACAGCCGAAAGATAAGCATTATTAACATCAATGACTTCATGTTATGCTTAGTTCTAAAGAAAAGCAATGCGAACGGAACAGTTATCGCTTCAAAAGTCTGGTCGGCGACTGGTCGCTCGAGGGTAACCCGCTTGGGGTCATTAGAAAGAAAAGCCCACCTTATTAGTTGTTCGGGTTGGTCGCTCGGAAGATCGCTGTCTAGCTAACTTCTCCTCTTTCAAATACCCTTAAAAATAAAAGTGAATGGACATAAGGTACAACTTTAAGGAGCGTAAACTCTCTCGGCTAACTCATCGCTTTGAAACTAGGGTGGGTTTTGGAGCGGCTTTTAGTTTTTGTTTATTGTACATAAATTTCTCGAGAAAAACTCTAGCAGAAATAACTTATCATATATTTTTATTTTTCAAGAAAAGCTCTAGCAGAATAAGATTTCCCAATCCTATCGAAGATAAAGTTCAGGTCTGAACTTAGCAGTTTGACATCCTTCAAGAAAAACTGAAGATTGAAGAAACAATGAGGGCTCTGGACTTTAGTTGTTTTCCAGGCTTGTTTTCTTTTAAGGAAATATACTCAAGAAATCATCAAACTTTGACTTAGTCTTTACTCAAAAAAAGCTTTGGGTTACTGAGACTCAGAAAATACTTGACATTTGAGAATGGATTTTTTTTGAGCTAGTTGAAAACAAAGTATAGATTCAAGACACCAACATATCAAAAGAGACAGGATGAACAAATTTCTTAAACTGGTTCTTCTCCTTTCTCGGTTTCCCTTTCTCTCTCTAAGTTTTAAGTGGAGCTTGTGAAATACCAGCAAAATGTTTGAATCCCAAAGGTGGGGGTATTTATAGGGGTGTGGTGTCTCCTTATCTTATTTTTGAAATAAAGTAAAATTTTGTAATAATTAAAACGGTGTGGCTTTTGTAGAAAACGGAAGCCTAGTACTAGCCAATAGGGTGGTGGCGTGTTTTCAGAAAAAGTAAGGTTGACTGACACATAATTAATGCACATGGCGCCTCTCAAGATAGCTTCGCCGACTTCCGCTTCTCGAGCGGACTTCCCCGAGCAAACTCGCTCGGGGTACAAAATAACTCTAAACCTCTCTTACTCTTCAAGCTTGTAAGTTGCTCGCTTAGGATAGCTAGTGGCTTTAGACTAAGCGGATATCTGTGAAAACTGCTTTAGGACAAGCTCCCTCGCTCTTAGTATCTTGCTCAAGAAGTTCGCTCGAAGCGATCTATTGCGCAGCTCAAGCGAAATTAAATAATTCGCTCCAACTAGTCTCGAGTGGATTCATTCCTCGTTCTGAACTTGAAGCGAACTCCGAGCCGCTCCGAATTGCTTGGAGCGGACCCGCTATGTTTATGACCCCTTCAATATATAACCTTTTAGCGAAGAAAAACTCAAGTGATGCAAAGGTCGCTTTCAAGCGATTATAGTTATATGTACTTAACTAGCCACCAGCTAAGTTTCTTTGTTATGACCTTAATATCTTACGCAAGTAGTCATCATTCTATTTGACTTCAGGTATACGAGGTGCCGACTTCAAAGAAGGCGTTTCAATTTAATAAAGTACACCACTGCTTTAGAAACATAAATAGCCTTAATTCCTCTTCATTAAATCGAACATAGTAGAAACCTTGGAACAAATTTGTATTATTATCAACTTCTAAAATTCGGGCCATTACATCTTACCAACCTTAAAAGAAATTTCATCCCGAAATTTTGCTTATCTACTCGAACAACTCGGGGTATTTTTCCAACATTTTCTCCTCAAGCTCCCAAGTGGCCTCCTTTTGGCCTTGATGTCTCCACAAAACATTCACAGAAGGAATGGACTTATTCGTAAGCTGTTGTACTTTGCGATCCAAAATCGCTTTGAGTTGGCTTTCATAGCTAGGTCGGGAGCGAGCTCAAGCTCTTCTTGACGGATCACGTGCCTTGGGTCGTAAACGTACTTGCGAAGTTGGGACACATGGAACACGTTATGTACGCTATTCAGGTTTGGTGGCAAGGCCAACCTATAGGCAACTGGGACTATCCTCTCTAGGATCTCATAGGGCCATAAGAAGGTCTCAACTTCCTTCTCATGCCAAATCGTATCACTCCCTTGAGCGGAGACACTTTCAAGAAAACTTTATCGCCTGTAGAGGACTCGATTTCGCTTCGTCTACGATCAGCGTATACTCTTTATCTATCCTGGGCCTCCTTCATCTGAACCTTTATCTGCTTTATCGTGTCTATCGTCTCGCTTATTGCTTCGGGACCAAGCGCCTTCCTTTCTCCTACTCCATCCTAGTAAAGCGGCGATCTACACTTCTTCCCCATATAGGGCTTCATATGGGGCCATGCCGATAGTCGCTTGGTGACTGTTCTTGTAAGCGAATTATATTAAGGGTAGAGCGGGCTCCTAATGACCGCTCTGGTCAAACACCATGGACCTTAGCATATCCTCTAACGTTTGGATAGTCCGCACAGACTGCCTATCGCTCTTGGGATGGTAAGCGGAACTGAAATTCAGCTTGGTCCCTAACTCGCTCTGCAAGCTCCTCCAAAACCGCGAAGTGAACTTTGAATCCTTATCCGAAGTGATCGACCTCGGCACTCCATGCAAGCGGACAATCTCCCGCACATACAGTTGAGCGAGCTTTTCCGAGGTGAAGGTCACCGCTATAAGGAGGAAATAGCGCTCTTCGTCAAACGATCTACTATCACCCATATGGAATCGTTCCCTCTTCTCGACTTGGGTAGCCCTACTACGAAATCCACAACGATGTGGTCCCATTTCCACTCGGGAATCTCTAGCGGTTGCAATTTTCCGTAGGGACGCTGGTGCATCGCTTTCACTTTTTGACATACTAAACACCTTCTCACATAAGCGGCAACATCTCGCTTCATTCATTCCCACCAGAATTTCCCCTTGAAGTCTTGATACATCTTCGTATTGCCGGGGTGAGCGGTATATGGGGTATCGTGGGCTTCGCTCAAAATCTCGCTCTTGAGCTCTTCACTCGAAGGTACACATAGTCACCCGCTTGGTGTGAGGGCGTTATCCGCTTCTTCTCGGAATGCTCCGGGCTTTCCCATTCTCAATTCCGCTCGCCTCTTCTCAAGGACCTCGTCCTTCCTTTGCGATACAACTATCCTTCCTCTGAAATCTGGCGCTATGGATAACATAGTGATCGCTCCTTCACCCGTCGGGGTAACACTTCCAGCCTCATTCGTTCAAACTCTCTCGCTAGCGGTTCCGCTTCCGTGAGGATACTAGCGAGCTGGGGCGAAACCTTGCGGCATAGGGCGTCCGCTACAACGTTGGCCTTTCCTGGATGGTAATTAATTCTGCAATCGTAATCCTTGACCAATTCTAGCCATCTTCTCTGTCTCATATTGAGGTTCCTCTGCTCAAAGAAATACTTGAGGCTCTTATGGTCTGTATAAATCTCACACAACACCCCGTACAAATAATGCCTCCAAATTTTCTAAGCATGCACTACGGCAGCTAGCTCTAAATCGTGGGTCAGATAATTCTGCTCATGCGGCCTAAGTTGTCGCGAAGCCTAAGCGATCACTCTCTCATCTTGCATCAGCACACAACCGAGTCCGCTCTTGGACGCATCGATATAGAGTACATATTCCTTATTGTTCTCGGGAACCGCTAGGATAGGGGCTGTGGTTAACTTCTCTTTGAGCACCTGGAAACCCGCTTCACATTCCGATGTCCACTCGAATTTCGCTCCCTTGTGAAGCAATTGGGTAAGCGGTCTCGCTATACGGGAAAATCCCTCAATAAACCTGCGGTAATACCCTGCCAGCCCGAGGAAGCTTCGAATCTCGGTCAGAGTGGTTGGAGCCTTCCAATTCTGAATTGCTTCTATCTTAGCGGGGTCGACTTGAATCCCCTTGGATGACACGATATGGCCAAGAAACGTCACTTCACTCAACCAAAAGTCGCACTTTCTAAACTTTGCGAATAATCTCTCCGCTCTTAGCGTTCCTAAAACCGCTCAGAAATGCTCTTCGTGCTCCTTCGAACTCTTCGAATAGATGAGCACGTCATCAAAGAACACGACGACAAACTTGTCCAAATAGGGATTGAATACTCGATTCATCAAGTCCATAAACACTATCGGGGCATTCGTGAGACCGAAAGGCACAACCACAAAATCGTAGTGGCCATAGGGGGTTCGAAAAGTAGTCTTGGGAATATCCTCCGCTTGCACCTTCAACTGGTGCTAACCTGAGCGCATATCGATCTTCAAAAAAATGCTCACCCCTCTAAGCTGATCGAACAAATCGTCTATCCTTGGAAGCAAGTACTTGTTCTTCAAAAACGATAGCTTATTACTTCGCGGTAATCTATACACATATGCATGGATCCATCCTTCTTCTTAACGAACAAGACGGGAGCTCCCCATGGCGAAACGCTTGGATGAATGAATCCTAAGTCCATCAACTCTTGCAACTGCACCTTGAGCTCTTCTAGCTCCTTTGGTGCCATCCGATAAGGAGCTTTGGACACAAGGGCCGATCCGGGTTCTAAATCAATTGTGAAATCCACCTTGCTATCCGGAGGCAGTCCAGGCACTTCTTCGGGGAAAACATCGGGGAATTCGCGACCCACATCAACACCCTCTACCCGCGGGTGGTCTCTTCCTTCCTCACCCCCACAGATGTAAGCGCGATACACCGGGTTTCCTCTTCTTATGAAATTTGCCGCTTGGATCACCAAGACGATAGACTTGCGGCTTCCCATCGAAATCCCTTGGAACGCGGTGGCCTCTTGATCGGGGAGTTGAAACGAGATTTCTCTCTCCTTACACCAAATTGTGGCAAAGTTCGCTGCTAGCAAATCCATCCTGAGGATAACGTCTACGTCGGTTAGGAGCATAACATTGAGAGTCCGCGCTACTAACTTAAGAGATCCTATGGTTAATTCAAGGTTCAAGCACTGATGTTTCAAAAATAGTCTTCCTCCTACTGGTGAGATAACGCTCAAGGGAGGTCTTAGGGGTTCAGTGAGTAGCTCTAAGTTATCTACACAGGCCTCGGAATTGAAAGAGTGCGACGCTCCCGTATCAAACAGAATCAAAATAGGCACATCGTTGGGATTTCCCATACCTGCCAGGTTGCCTGGGTCCTTAGCGAGCGGCTGCTTAGAAGAGCTCGCCCTAGCCTCATTCTGTTGTCTCTAAAACTGGTGGAACTATTGGTTCTGATGAGGAAGAGGGGCAGCGGTTCCTGGTTGGGCTTGAATGGCATGGAGCTGCTAGGGTGGCGGAGCGGATCTTGGAGCGAGGTTCGAGCGGCCTTGGCGGGTGGGGCAGTGGCTAGCATAGTGACTGGGCCTCCCACAAGCATAGAAATTGTTGCTACCCGCTTGACATCCTCCTTCGTGGAATCGCCTGCATCTTGGGCACGGAGATGGTGCTCGGACATTCTGGCTGAGGGAAGTGGATTCACTAGCCTCTGGAGCGGCGGGCGCGGCTGGCCTATCCATAAACGCTTGCGGCTTCCATCACCGCTGTCATTGCATTATCGCTTCTCTCCTTGAGCGGACACAGGGGTTGAAGCGACTGCTGGTTGTTCGCTTGGCATGGCGGCCTCAACATCCAGCGCTCAGCTGAGCGATTCTGCATAGCACAGCCCTCCATGGCTTGCTAGCGGCATCCTGATCTCAGGCCTTAGCCCCACACAAAACTTCTCCACCATCATCTTATCGGTGTCCACTTGATTCGGCGCAAATCGGTACAGCTCGCAGAACCTTCGGTCGTACTCAGTGACTGTCATCCTCCCTTGTTTGAGGTTGTAGAACTCAACCTCCTTCAATTTCTGGTAACTCTTTGGCACGTACTTATCAAAGACAGCCTCGTTGAATTCCTCCCAGGTGAAATTCTCTAGCTGGTCGGGGGTCATAATCTTCCTCCTGGCCTCCCACAAGAAATCTGTTGACCCCATCATCTTGAAAGCGACACAAGCCAAGCGCTCTTGGTCACTGCACCTTAAGAAGTTGAAAATCCGCTCCAAAGCTCTCAACCACAGCTCAGGACTAGCTGGGTCACCCATCCCGTCAAACGTCGGAGGATTCTGCTGAAGGAACAGTTCCTCTATTCTTCTATCCGGGAGCGGATTAGCTTCCACACCCCCTTCTGCCCTGGGAATCTCCCTCACTACTCTCCGTGGCCGCGACATCCTAGAAATTTAAAACCTATAAAATCATCTGCGAAGCGCTTAAACCAAGAAAGTGATGACCTAGGTCGCTCGGAATAAATTATCACATGCTCGAGAAAACGATAAAGGACAACATCATGCTCTCACAACTATACATTCTTGAGAAGAACAAGGGGGAAGATCCATCCCACTTAATAACTAATCGCTTCGGTATGTTCCGTAGGCCATAGCAGCCTTAGAATCTCTTGAAACCGCTTAGTCCGCTATAGCGAAAGGATTCGCTTCACTTTCTAAGTGACCTTTGGAGCAATCTTTATGGCTAGTCTAACTATGTTCTCAAGCAACGCTTCATTCTCAAGCGATTGTGAGCAGTCATTCAAGCTCTCCCTCTAAGTTCAAGCATGTCATATATCATTCATTTTTCAAGCGGATTCGGAAACCCAGGTATAACACACAAAATTCACGTAGAGCACATAGTCAAGTAAATTTCACAAAGACAAGCAAATCTTTCTAAGCACATAGGGTTCACATATAGTAGTAATTTAACGTAAGCCATATAGGCCACATAGGCAAGTATTTCACGTAGGCAGTTAATCCCCTAGCACATTGACAAGATAGCTAAGCATTTAGCACTTTTCTAAGCATACCTCAGTGACAGGTTTTGCTGAAGAGTCTTATTGTAACCGACACAACTTATAAAAGAAGAAGATACTTGGATTTCAGAGCAAACCAAAAGCTCTGATACCGCTGCTGTAACGACCCTAGACCCAATTTATGGAAAATCGATCCCGGAAGGTCGCTACGGTAAATGAAGAAGAGTACGGAAGCTGAAATCCTTAGATTAAGCGGAAATTGGACACCGAGCGGAAAGGCAATATCCGATTGGACTTAGATATCATCATGAAACTCGCTTAAAAACCATTTTTAATCTATGAGTGAATTCTCGGAAGTCGCTTGGAAGTATTCTTTGAAAGGGGTCGCTTTAAAGGTCTTAGATCGGGTTTCCTAAGAAAGTCGCTCACAGGCTATTGCCCGGCCAGAGCGATTTTAGCGAAGTTACTAATAAAGTTTTGATACAAGGGATTTTGAAAAGATTCTCTTGGCATATAATTTTCTTCAATTGAATTACATGCCTTTCTTGAAACAACAAAATACTTGCAGTGAGAGCGGACAAGGCCGCTTGGAAATCTACAACGAATTTTGGTGTCTTGAGCGATTATGGTACACGCTTAGGAGTTTTCAAGCGAAAAACATAATTTTGATGTAAATGCAAGAAACAATATTTGCCAACAATAAAAGATGCTTGTTTAATTTTAAAGCGAGTAGCGAAGGGGGTGGAACATAGTTTTTCATTACAACCAACAAATTTAAGGGGGAGAGGTTGGACTCAAAATAACAGGTGCAAGTGTGGAGACTTGCACCACCAAGTTCTTCTCACAAAACCGCTCCAGCAAAACCCGCTCGTCACCGCAACCACTTCGATCGTAACTTGCTCAACCTGCACACAAGGAAAATATGCACAGGGCTGAGTACTTTAAAGCACTCAGTGGACACTTATCCCGAAAATCGCTTCGTAAAATAAAATACAAAGGAAAATAGCACAAAATTTCAGAAAGAGCCTTGGCTCATGAAATCTTCTTTACTTTAGTTCTTCACCATATCTGCCCTTAAATAACCCGATCTAGGGAGGTTGGCCGACCTCAACCTAGAACCTTGATCGCTTGTCTGAGCAAAGTGAACCTAGTGCACTACCTGAGCAACACATGCTCAGGCCGATAGTAACATGAAACCTTGGCACACAGCCGACGGATAGGCATTATGAACATCAATCTCTTCATGTTATGTTTAGTTATTAAAGAAAAGCAATGGTATAATAACATAACAGTAATCACTTTTAAAAGTTCGCTCGGCGGCGGGTCGCTCGAGAGTAACCTGCTTGGGGTCCTTGTTAATAAAGCCCACCTTATCAGTTGCTTGGATTGATCGCTCGGGAAAGTCGCTGGCTAGCTTACTTCTCCTCTTTCAAATACCCTTAAAGTAAAAGTGAATACACATAAGGTACAACTTTAAGGTGCGTAACTCACTCTCGGCTAACTTATCGCTTCGAAACTAAGGTGAGTTTTTGGAGCGACTTTGGTTCTACTTATTGTACATAAATTTCTCGAGAAAAGCTCTAGCAGAAATACGATTTCCTAATCCTATAGAAGATAAAATTCAGGTTAGAACTAAGCGGCTTGACACCCTCCAAGAAAAACCAAAGAGTGAAGAAACAGTGAGGGTTCAGGACTCTTGGTTGTTTTCCGGGCTTGTTTTCTCTTAAGGAAATATACTCAACAATCATCAACCTTTGTCTTAGTCTTTACTCAAAATATATTTTTGGGTTACTCAGAAAATACTTGACATTTGAGAATTGATTTTTGAGCCAGTTGAAATCAAAACGTAGATTCAAGACACCAACATATCAAAAGAGACAAGTTGGAGATTTTTACCTTAAGACTTTGAACAAATTCCTCAAACTGGTTCTTTTCCTTACTCGGCCTCTCTCTCTCTCTCTCTCTCTCTCTCTCTCTCTCTAAGTTTTAAGTGAAGTTTGTGAAATGGCAGCAAAGTGTGTGAATCCCAAAGGTGGGGGTATTTGTAGGGGTGTGGTATTCCTTTTCTTGTTTTTGAATTAGAGTAAAATTTTGTTACAATTAAAATGGTATGGCTTTTGCAGAAGAATGACATCTAGGACTAGTCAATAGGGTTGTGGCGAGTTTGCAGAAAAAGTAGGGTTGACTGACACATAATTAATGTGTACAAAATCTCTCTAAACTTCTCTCATTCTCTTCGCTTGCAAGCTTGTTCACTTAGAATCGCTAGTGGTTTTGGACCAAGCGAATATCTGTGAAACCGCTTTAGGACAAGATCGCTCACCCTCAGTACCTCGCTCAAGAAGTTCGCTCGAAGCGATCTATCACTCAGTTCAAGCGATCTTGCATACTTCGCTCAGCCAGTCCCGATCGGATTCATACCTCGCTCTAAACTTGAGCGAACTCCGAGCCGCTCTGAACTGCTTGGAGCGGACCCGCTATAAGACTCTTTAATCTACACCCTTAGTGAATAAACTCAAGCGATTCAAAGGCCGCTTTACGATTATAGTTATTTGTACTTACCTAGCCGCCAGCTAAGTTTCTAACGCAAGTAGTCATCAAACCATTTAACTTTAGGTATACGAGGCGCCGACTTCAAAGAAGGCGTTTAAATTAATTAATTTGGCACCCCAGTGCTTTTAGAAACATAAAATAACCTTAACTCCTCTTTATAAAATCAAACATAGTAGAAACCTTGGAACAAATTTGCATTATTATTAGTTCTAAAATTCGGGTCATTACATATATAAAGGGTACTGTTCCTCTTGGTTTAAAGTTCTCACTAGGTTCATCTATGTTGATAGAGGGCTTTTGTGATGCGGATTACGCTGGGTGTGAGGATGATAGTCGATCCACAGGAGGTTATTGTGTATTTCTTGGTAACAATCTCATTGCGTGGAATGCCAAGATACAAGATGTAGTATCTAGAAAATAGTGTAGAATCAGAATATGGAGCATTGGTTGTTCTAGCAACTGAAACTGTATGGCTAAATTCCTTATGTTCTAAACTTGTGCTTGGTATTAAAATACCGCATAAGTTGTGGTGTGATAATGCTAGTGCTATTGCATTGGCATCAAATCCTGTTTTTCATTCCAAAACTAAACACATCGAAATGGATGTACATTACATAAGTGAAGATTATCAACAAGTTGGTAGAAGTTGGCTTTGTTCCGTCCACTGATCTGATTGTGGACATTTTTACTAAACCACTGAGTGAAGCTCGATTTTTGCTGCTAAGAAAGCAACTCAAGTTGTATTTTCTAGAGGATGAACACAGGTAAACAGAGTGTTGGGGGTGTATTAAATATATATATGAGGTGTCATAGTTCAGATAAGCTTTTGAAATGTCGTGATTAGAATGGTTCAAATTAAATAGCTAAGGTGCGTCAAATTGTTAAGAAGTAGTTAGTAGTTACTTAGTATATATTTATTACTAACGAATGTAATTAGTTAGATTTTTTTTTTGCAAATTTCACCTCTACAATGGAGTTTACTCTTCTTCAACAATTCACACCGTAAAATAGAAAGTGTTATCCATTTGTGATATATGAAATGTCCAAACAATCTCCCACCCCCCGAAAAAATAGAAACTATTACACAATAGTAAAATAACCGATTTATTCACCCCTTTATTTTCATTTCGGCCAACCCAGCTAAAGGTGACGGGTACTACATACGCTTATTTTCCTTATTTTTATTGTTGACGTTAACCATCTTTGTTTGATTTTGATTATACTCGCCACAACGTGATGGCACCTGCTTGTGATAGAGTATGGCCCAACACCGTGCTCGGCCAATCACTAGGCCCGATCTACAACAGACCTAGTGATTGGCCCCTGTCACACAACTCCACAGCTCGGTAACTCCTCCGCTGAAGCAGGACACATTGAATAGCTCGGCATCACGACAGCAGAGCAGTCCAAGCAGAACCAGAAACACCTGAGCTCGTTGGCGCACCACGGAAACTGAGGTACCCCATCGTCCCTTTCGCCGAGGTCACCTATGTACTGCCTTAGGTACAGCCAGAGTACGTGGTACCTTCATACCCGCAGGCTACTTTTGGGCAGTTACCGTGATTAGTACAGGACAGTTGGCCAGGATGAGATTAATGGAGATATACCTTAATCAGAACCGAATAAATGAAAAGGACGAGATTAGCGGGGAAGATTCTAGAACTTGCCATGTAAAACTCATGGGCTGCAATGCATGGGCTACACGAAGCCCATGCAGGAAAGTAGTTCCATATAAATAGCTAATGTTCATAGGGTGAGGGGGACTCTCTCTTTTGTACACTGTAATACTCTCTTTCAATCAATACAACACACAACACCCTTTACCACCGTGGACGTAGGTCTACTCACGTAGATCGAACCACGTTACTCCTCTGTGTCCCTTTACATGTCTTCTTCATCGTATACTTGTGTGTGAGTTTTGGTGAAATATCAGTGGTGCCGTCTGTGGGAACAAATATCTGTGATTTCTCATAACTTACGGATCTGAGTCTCAAAACGATGGTGAATACACGTGTTAATAGCGGGAATGGCAGAGGGGAGGCAACAATTGTGGAAGGAGGCCTGGCCGCAGACCAGGCAAGGAACCAGTCCACGACGTAGATGCGGACACTCGCGACAAGCAGAGGCAAGAAATGGAGCAGCCAGATCTTAATGAAGTTGTCCGCCGTTTTTTAGAAGAACGGCAAGGAGAATTTGAAGAATTTCTTCGCCAAGGAGGGAGTCGGCCTCGGCAGGAAGGTGAAGGACCTTCTCGAGACCAAGACGAGGAGCCCCGCATTCCTCCACCACGAAATGGCCGTCCAGGAGGAGGGCCTTACAATGCGCCCCCGCCACCACCTCCACCGCCGCCATTCGTCCCACCGTTCATGCCCCAGTACCAGCCTCAAGACCAGTTGCACGGTTTTGAGATGTACGGAGCCCTTCGCACTCCACTCTCGGAGGACAT
>JAOWBJ010000049.1:1520960-1531212 GCA_028566335.1 Monarda citriodora
ACATTTCAAATGTGACAAAATGTTAACACTACTATTTATAGGGGGTGGATTCTTATTATATAGTAGTATAGATAAATCAAACAAAAACAATAAATTATAAAAATATTGTGATAATTAGGCTCACTAAATACAATAATTATACTACCACTCTCAAACCTAATAACTATTATTTAAACTATATAATTATTATTTTTGATTTGCTTAGTAAATTTATTCACAATCCAATACAAATACAATTTATATTTAATTCTTCCCATCGCAACGCGCGAACAACACGCTAGTATATATATATTCATTCTATCTTGATAATACTGACATATTTACTATTCAATTTTTTTTATAAACATTTCCACACTTATTATTCCTTAAAAAAAATTATTTCAAAAATATATTTTAAAAGCCATCAACGAAAAGTATGAAATGCTTGCCGAAAAAATGCCAAATAAAAAAAATCTCAATATTATTGAAACGCAGGCCGTATTAATTTTAAGAAAGCAAAAGTTTGAATAAACGGGCCCATTTCAAGAGTAGTAAGCTGGCAAATTTCAAGTTCTTTCAACAGGCTGTTCATCTTTCACACACACGCAGCGTACAGCAACTCCTCCATTTCCCGTATTAATACCCCCACCATTCCCTCGTTTCTCACTCATCTCTCTCTCTCTCCCTCTCTATATCTCGCTCGTTATCAGCCACTTTGTTTATTTACTTAGCTTTCGTCTCTACATCAAACAAAATCTTTGATTAATATCCGCTATGGCTGAGGAAACAAAGAAAGCAGCAGCTCCCGAAACCACCGAAGAGGTTGTGGTATGTGACGTGCCGGTGGCGGAGGAGCCCACGAAGGAGGAGGCGCCGCCGTCCGAGGCTGAGGTGCCGGCGGATAAAGAAAGCGAGGAGGGAAAGATTACTGAATCGGTTTCGTTCAAGGAGGAGAGCAACAAAGTTGATGACCTCATTGATCCTGAGAAGAAAGCTTTGGATGAATTCAAGCTGCTTATTCAGGAGGCCCTCAACAACCACGACTTCACCGCTCCGCCTCCTCCGCCCCCCGCCGCCGTCAAGGAGGAGGTGGTGGTGGAAGAGCCCAAACCTGAGGAGAAGACGGAAGAAGAGCCTAAGGCTGCAGAAGAAGAGAAAGCTGCAGAAACCTGTGAAGCAGTTTCCGAAACCCCGCCACCGCCGGCGGCGGCTGATCCGGCTAAAGAAGAGCCAGCGCCGGTAGCGGAACAATCAGAATCTGTGGTGGTCGAGAAGGCAGAAGAGAAAGTGGAAGTGGCTGAAGAAATCAAGGAAACCATAGTCCAAGAAGTCAAGGCACCTGCCGTGGAACCAGCTGCCGCCGCCGCCGCCGAGGAGGAGGAAGCAGCGCCAGCGCCGGAGGAGGTCTCAATCTGGGGTATCCCACTTCTCGCCGACGAGAGGAGTGACGTGATCCTCCTAAAATTCTTGAGGGCTCGAGATTTCAGGGTGAAGGAAGCCTTTAGCATGCTGAAAAATGTGGTGGCATGGAGGAAAGAATTCAAGATCGATGAACTGCTGGAGGAACAAATCGGCGAAGGGCTTGAGAAAGTGGTGTACGTGAATGGAGTGGATAAGGAGGGACACCCAATTTCTTACAATGCATTCGGAGAGTTTCAGGATAAGGAGCTGTACAGCAACACTTTCTCAGATGCTGAGAAAAGGGCAAAGTTCTTGAGGTTTTACATCCAGTTCTTGGAGAAGAACATCAGAAAACTTGATTTCAGCCCAGAGGGCACGTGCACAATTGTTCAAGTCATTGATCTCAAGAATTCTCCTGGCTTGTTCTTCTTCAAGAGGGAATTGAGGCAGGCTACCAATCAAGCCCTTCAGCTGCTGCAGGACAATTATCCTGAATTTGTTGCTAAACAGGTATTTCTGCAAATTAGAGATTCAATCTTTAGGCTCTGTTCTTGCAATAATCTGGCTATGTTGTGTTTATTTAACTGAATGCTTACACACACACACACACACACACACACACACACACACACAATGGTCCCAAATATGTCACCAAATAGGTATACATGCGTTTAATGATTTATAACTGGTTGGTGTTGCTGGCATAGACACAAAATTATCCCCAATTTGTTGCTAAACATGTAGTCGATTCATATGTTTTGCTCTTGCAGCTGGTTATTCTTGCTGTGTTTGTTTTGGTAGTATGTAATTCTGGGGTGAATAATTTGTGTATTCATGGAAAGATTCAATCTTTATGTGGTGTTCTTGCAACTGGTTAATGCTCTGCTGCCGATGATATATAGTCTTGTACTTGGTATTAGTAATCCTTTTTTTATTTTTGTATACATTAGAATTTGTTAGATATGTTGGATTTGCGTATACTAATAGAGATGTCGGTGGTTATGGATGAAGGTGTTCATCAATGTTCCATGGTGGTATGTTGCTTACAATAGGATGATCAGTCCATTCTTGACTCAGAGGACTAAGAGCAAGTTTGTCTTTGCTGGTCCTACCAAGACTGCTGAGACCCTCTTCAAGTTGGTTTTTCCCCGACTTGTTTTCACTTTTGAGTTTTATCGATTGAGAGTCTCTGTATCTAACACCTTGTCCTCATTCGTGTTAAGGTACATTGCACCGGAGCAAGTCCCTGTTCAATACGGCGGTCTTAGCAAGGCCGGCGAACAGGAATTCACCAATGCTGATGTTGCAGTTGAGGAAACTATTAAGCCCACAAGCAAGCACACAATTGAATTCCCAATTACTGAGGTTCGAATCGATTATTTTTTGCCTGTTGTGCTCAATTCAGATCCTTCCTCGCATCATTGTGTAGAATCGAGTCAGAATCATGCTATTTTCTTGAATTTCCTACACACTTTGCAATAGGACATAATGCACTTTTTGAAGAAAAAAAAAATAATAATAATACTGGTGAACATTTCTATTTACTTTTAGGGGGGAACTTTGACATGGGAGGCGAGAGTAGTTGGATGGGAAGTTTCTTATGGAGCGGAGTTTGTACCGAGCACTGAAGGCGGATACACTTGGATCATTTCAAAATCGAGGAAAATCGGACCGGTTGACGAGCAGGTTCTGAGCTGCACCTTCAAAATTGGTGAACCAGGCAAAGTTGTGCTCACATTTGACAACCAGACATCTAAGAAGAAGAAGAAGCTTCTCTATAGGTCCAAGACCAAGAGCTGTTAGTGATGGAGAGGATTGATTCCTTTCTTCATTCTTTATATTCTTTTTGGCTGATTTTTATATTTCAACTTTGTTCTGAGATTTTAAGGTTTTGGGGAGTAATTATTTTTATATTTCATTGTTGTTTTTTGTTGGAGTTGGATTATCTACATGTCTGAAGAAACAATCTGGGAATTCATAGATGGAAATTTCTGTCATTACTTTATGCTGTCTTTTTCTGCTGTAAATTCTGTATAAATTACTGGACATTTGTCTTTGCTTTTGCATTTTTATTCATGAACGATGATAAATTATTGGTACTTTACAACCGGCCAAACTGTTTCTATGAACTATTTGATACTTTCAAGGTAGGACTAAAATAGTTCAATATTGTAGCTACAAAAATAAATTACTCTCAACTGCAAAAATTGCCTTTATTAAATAATTGTATGTAAAACCTATCAGCCTAAATAAAAATACGTAAAATGATAGGATATGGTCCAACCACTTCGGCATCGGCTCACTCTCAGGCCCAATAAAGATGGACCTCCACCGAGATGACCTTGGCCCATTAAGTTTGGCCCAACTCAACAAGACTTCAAGTAGGGCTAGGATTACTCGGAAGATCAAGGATATCTAAAAGATCAAAGCTATCCAGAAGAATGAGATTAATCCAAGGAGATAAACAAATAAAGAGATAAAGCCGATCCTAATTAGTATTGTAGTAAGATTAGACTGCTCAAACACGTAAAACTCTATACTTATAAATAGAGGGTAGCATAGATGAGACAAACACAATCTTGTACTTACAAAGATGATACACGATATTCTTCTCTCCCCGTGGACGTAGATCCAAACCCAAGGATCGAACCACGTAATCTCTGTCTTCTTTTTACTTTCTTGCTTAATCTTTTTCTCTCTCTCTCTCAAAATCGAGATCTATCACTGGCGCCGTCTGTGGGAACATTTTAACTTTTGTGTTTAAGATCTTTTCAAGTTTCAAGAGAGCAGTCATGGCAAGGCCGTCGAAATCAAAGACTACCGCTGTCGGACAGGATGGAGATCCCAACGCCACCATGCAACAACCGGAGAAAAACGCAGGAAAACAACTTGAGAAGCAACCGGATAAGAATCCGGAGAAACAGCCTGAGAAGGATCTGACCCCCGAACGCGTCTCCCAGAACTTGGAATAATACGTTCATGATCCAAGTGACGAGTACAGCGAGGGGTCTTCCTCACAAAAAAATAATGGCGAACAGGATCCTAACCACCTCCCGGCCCAGAGCATTGATGAGGCAATCAAGGGTTTTGTCGAGGAAAACCGTGAAAAGCTCGCCCATCGAGGTCCCCTAGAGTCCAGGCTCGGACCTCGGGTGGACAACGCCCCCAAGTGGGGCAACAATATACTCCCCTCACCAAGTCAGGGTGGAAATCTATGAGCTCCACGCCAACCTATTCGAGCCACTGCGCCTGATGCTGAAAGGATCCAAGCGCCGATCCAAAGAAAAATATTGCGAGTACCATGAGGACCATGGTCACGATACCGAGGAGTGTCGAGACCTCATCTCCAGCATTGAAAGTCTCGTACAGGACGATACTCTCAAAAAGTACCAGCTATCCCAAGGGCGGAGCAATGGAAAAAGAAAAAGCTGACATCGGGGAGGAGGATGTAATAACGAGGCTAAGAAGAGGCCAAAGAAAGACCCAGAAGGGGGGACGACGCACCTCCTTTTGATGGGGTCATTACTGCCATAATCGGACTCCCGTCCGAGGCAACAAAATCTTCTCTTAGAGCCGAAGCTTGAGGACCACCGAGAGAGGAACCCGCTCATAAGCGGTTCAAAGGAGATGAGACTATCACCTTTTCGGAGAACGACCCCGTCCCAGCCATCGTCCCCCATCAGGACGCCTTGGTGATCCAAGCCGGAGTCGCCAACAAGTTAGTGCACCGGGTATACGTGGACAGCGGTGCTTCGGTAAGTGTTATTTTCAAAGAATGCTTTGACAAGTTGGGACTCGAGGCGGCTCGTCTTGCACCTTCTCCGTTACCACTTCAGAGTTTCGTGCAAGAAGAGACCCGTCTAGAGGGAGTCATATCGCTCCCAGTTACAGTAGGAAGTCCCCACACGAGCTCAACCACGGTCATTTAGCTTCGTCGACAAAGCCTCCTCGCCCTCATTTTAGGGCGAGATTGGCTAAATGAGGTCCGAGCGATTTGTTCCACTTATCACCTCACAATCAAAATCCCTACAAAGGGAGGAATTACTGTAGTGAGAGGTGATCAGAAACGTGCCAAAGAATGCATGCAAGTTGCCCTAAGAGGAGCTGAGACACCAGCTCAGCACCACCCACAGGCATAGCAATCACAGAAGCCCCGTTCAGAGACAGACGAAAACGAAGACTCACCTGTGCCCGACGAGCTGACAGACGAGGTCCCGTTAAGCAACAACGACCCTTCCAAAGTTGTTAAAGTGGGCTATGCAGGTACCCCTCAACTCAGAGAGATGTCTTCGCTTGGTCTCCACTAGATATGACTGAGGTGTCCCCAAACATCATCACTCACCTGTTGAACATCAACCCCGACATCAGGCTGGTCAAGCAAAAATAGCACCTCTTCACATCCGGGAGGAACAACGTCATACATGACGAAGTGCATCAACTTCTTGACGCACAGATACTCTTCGTAGTCAAGTATCGACTTAGATTGCGAACCCGGTGATGGTGAAGAAGGAAGGCGGAGGATGGCGCATGCGCGTGGACTACACCGACCTCAAAAAGCATTGCCCAAAGGACTGCTATCCCCTTCCAAATATAGATAAGAAAGTAGAAGCCCTTGTAAGTCATGAGACTTTTTGTTTCTTATATTTGTATAAGGGTTACCACCAAGTCCTTATGAGTGGGGAAAATGCCCCCAAAACGGCCTTCATCACGGACTTCGGTATTTTTGCTTATAAAAAAATGCCCTTCGACCTTAAAAATGCAGGGGCCACCTACAACGTCTCATAGATATGATTTTTAAATCACATATTGGTAGCATAGTCGAAGTTTATGTAGACGAGATTGTCGTCAAAAGTAAACAACAGACAACCTGTGCAGACGATCTCAAGGTCGTCCTCGAAATACTTCGGCGGGTGAACTTGAAGTTAAACCCAAAGAAGTGCATATTTATGGTTTGGTCCGGAAAGTTCCTAGGGTGTTGGGTGACAATGGAAGGGCTGAAGGCTAACCCCTCTAAGGTCCGAGTTGTACAGAATATGGCGATGCCGACCAAGGTACATGATTTTCAGCGCCTCACTGTATCTCTAGTCGCGCTTAGCCGATTCCTTTCACAAGCTGCCGAGAAACAACTCCTTTTCTTCAAGATTCTTAAAAAGGCACCGAAATTCATCTGGACGTACGAACACAAATCCGCCTTTGAGGAGCTCAAAAAATTCATCGCTAAGCTCCCAACCCTATCTGCCCCAAAGGAATGCGAGGCTCTTTTGTACCTCGCAGCCTCGGACGAGACTATAAGTGCTGTTTTAGTAAGGGAGGAAGGATGTCAGCAACTTCCAGTTTACTTCATCAGTAGGGCCCTGAAATCCCCTGAGACGAGGTACCAACCTTTAGAAAAGCTTGCCCTGGCCCAATTGAATGCCGCAAGAAGGCTCCGACCTTACTTCCATGCAAATGAAATACGGGTTCTGACCGATATGCCACTTCGTCAAGTCCTCACAAAGTCGGAAGCCTCGGGTAGAATTACGAAATGGGAAATTGAGCTGGGAGAACACTCTATCTCATATTGCCCAAGCAAGGATGTAAAAGGACAAGCCCTGACATACTTTTTGGTAGAAACCCGGTTTACCCCAATTTCGGATGCCGAAGTCACACAACCCGAAAGCACTTCGGCTGCCGACCAGGAACGAACCACGCCCAAAGAATGCTGGCAAATTCACATAGATTGAGCTTCGGGAAAAGCGGGAAGCGGAGTAGGGATACTTCTCATCGACCCTGAAGGAAAAGAGCTCACATATTCACTCCGGTTTGCCTTTCCCACCACCAACAACGAAGTAGAGTACGAGACGCTAATTGCTGGACTTCGGTCGGCAAAAGAATTAAAGGTACCAGCTTTAGAAGTTAATAGTGATTCACAAAACATTGTAAACCACATGCTAGGGACCTACGAGGCCCGAAGTGAAAAGCTGAAGAAGTACCTCGAAAAAGCAAGATAGTTGAAAAACTCATTCACCTATTTTGAACTACTTCACATACCTAGAGGAGAGAACATTCGAGCTCACGCGTTGAGTAAAATGTTGTCCCCCCCAAGTGCTTCTCCAGTTGAAGAAGTCCCACACATAAGTATAGATGAGGCCGAAGTGGCCGTACTCACCGAGGACCGAGCTGGATAACCCCAATCCAAAATTATTTGGAGAAGGGCGAACTACCCGCTTACAAGACAGGAGCTGGTAAAATCACGAGTAGGTCATTAAAGTACATTCTACAAGATAGTGTGCTATACAGAAGACCGTACTGTAGCCTCTCCTTAGGTGTGTAGGACCACAACACGCAGATTATGTTCTCCGAGAGATTCATGAAGGATCATGTAGGAGCCATATTGGAGTTCGTACCCTCTCAAAGAAGGTGATGCGATGGGGATACTATTGGCCTACAATGGTTCAGGACTCGGTGGACCTCGTCCAAAAGTGTCCTAAGTGCCAGGCCCATGGGACAGTACCGAGGTTACCTCCCAATGACCTCGTTGGAATGCAAAGTCCCTGATCATTCATGCAATGGGGTATTGACATCGTAGGACCATTTGATACAGCTCCTGGCCAACTTATGTTCTTAATAGTGGCCATCGATTTTTATACCAAGTGGGTTGAAGCCGAGCCGCTAGCCAAGATCACAAGTAAGAATGCTTGGAACTTTATGTGGAAACACATCATATGCAGGTTCGGAGTGCCACACATCTTGGTCTCGGACAATGGGACACAATTGTAACAGCCTAAGTTTTAGAATCCTCCTTGTAACAGCTTAGCAAAGGATTTATGAGAATTTAAATCAGAAAGGATGGTATGAGTTCGGTTGTGCTCAAGAAATTGTGTGATCTTATGTGTTCTTATGTGCCTTATGTGATCTTATGTGTTCTCACATATATGTACTAACTTACCTTATTGGCTATGTGATGATTGGATGTATGGATTATGTCCATGAACGTTATGGGTCCAGTTAATCATCGATTAGGTTATTCAAGCTAAGTATAATAAAGTGACTAAGCTTGTCACTTGAAAGTTATGGATAAGTTAGCCCCGATTGGGTTAAAAGTGAAGTGCTCGGCACCTTGCTCGAGATAGTCTGGAGCTCGCTTCGGTGTGGCCGAGCAGTCCCAGCGAACAGGATAAGCTCGCGTCAAGCGAAGCGAAGAGAGCTACCTAGTGTTCGGCAGTGCCGAAGTCTAGTAGTGCTCGGTGTTGACGGAGCCCAGTGCTCGGCAAAACCAGTGTTCGGAGTATAGTGTTCGGTAAAGTTCAGTATTCAGTAGAATCCTGTGTTCGGAAAAATCCAGATGTCTATTTTGTAACCCTTAAAAGATCAGCTTCTCCACGTCTTTAAACCAAAGCAAGGGTGCTCAATAGGTATTCCGGCTTAGCACCCAAGTTAAATAAAGTAGGAAAAACCAAGAGTCAGCCAATAATTAAACCGCATCACAAGAAAGTCCATGCAATCGTGATTGCTTAGTTGTATGTCGATAGAATGCGCTGTGACGCAGAGATAATTAAACCGCGCATCATAAAAAATGACCTATTGGTTCGGTTCAGTATCAACTGCAGTTACGATACTTGCTTGAAGGGTCGCAATAGAGCCCTCGAGATGGTGTACGGGTCGTACAAAAAGTCCTACAAAGAGTTGCTTGGGTACCTTCACATGCTGAAGGAGACAAATCCTCGGACGATCACCCAATACGAGCTTGAGCCCGACTTTTGATTCAAACAGGTTTTTATAGCCCTCGGTGCATCAATCAACGCGTACACGAGAGGGTACATCAGGCCGGTGTTCGCCATCGACGCGACTCATTTAAAGGGAAAAAATTGCGGTGTACTCTTTGCAGCAATGGCCAAAGACGCGAACGAAAGGCTATTTCCGTTGGCTTACGGAATAGGTCCTATCAAGGATAACGAGTCATGGATCTGGTTCCTACAATGCCTGAAGATTGCATATGGTCCCTTGGAGGGTCATTGATCGTGTCGGATCGGCACGTATCAATTCCGCCCGTGATGCAGGAGGTATTTCCTACGGCGGTCCACGGGTTCCGTTACTATCACATTTCCAAGAACCTGAAAGGAATCGGCAGTACTGTGATCCAGCAATTTACGCACGCCGCGTACTGCTACGAGCCAATTGAGTTTAACAAGCACATGAGAGCAATACGAGGTACTAGCAGGGTGGCCTACAACAAACTAATGGCTATCGACCCCGAAATGTGGTCCCGAGTTCATTGTCGGGCAAAACGTTTTAGCCATATGACGTCGAATGCCGCTAAGTCTTTCAACAAGAGCATCTTGTGGGCAAGATGGTTGCCAATAGTAGCTTGTCTTGATGATGTTCGATTGGTCGTGGAAGAATGGTTCAATAAAAATCGCGAAATATGGAACGCTGAGAGAGAAGACATTATGACCGAGGCCAGAAGAAAGCTCGTTGTGCAGTACAACTATGCCGAGTCCTATAGAGTAGTCAAGATTGATGACACATTCCATTACGATGTGGTTCACTAAGAGCTTCCCGGATATCTTCCAACAATTCAATTCTGTAATATGTAGATGGTTTTCCCACTCTGCCGACCATCCGTGGCCTCCGATACCATGGATGCCCGGAATCATCCTCCTATTTATAAATATTCAAATAAATAATTAATAATTATAAAAAAAATCACGAACCCTAATTTTGAATTGTATGCAAATTAAATAACTAATTACGAATTATAAAAAAAATTCAACAAACGTAATTTATTGCATGGAAATTAAGTATCATGTATACTTTTTTATTTAAAAAATATAAGGAATTTAATGGCATATGGGCCCGATGGGCCGGTGGCCGGAAACTCGCGCCCGACGCT
>JAOWBJ010000049.1:1576480-1587665 GCA_028566335.1 Monarda citriodora
ATCATCCGCCCTAATTCATGAATGTCGCAACCTACTGTATCAGCCACTTCACCAATCGGCATCATCTTCTGATCCTTTCGCATCACTATGTAAGAGCAAGCTCCAATGAGAACAGGAAACCATTCCCCCTGGCCGTATTCTCCATCGGTGACCTTATGAATCAGAAGATTGACCTCCTGAGATTTCTCGGGCGAAAACCCTAGCCTCGACATGAAATCATCAATCAAATTTTGAGCGTGATAGATTTTACTTTCCCTGTAACTGTGAAGGCTTCCGTAGCCGGTGGTACCGGCGTGAATGTTAGTACCGGTGGGACCGTTAATGCCGCCGATGTGCGCCTGCAAATCGTCGAATTCTCGCACCCAACCGCATGAGGTGCAGGAATCTTTTCCTGATTCAGCATCCACCATGAATGTCGTTTTCTTCCTGCAAATCTCGCAAGCCCGAGTAGTCATCTTCGCTGTGGAATTGAAATTCGGGAAACGATCAAAATCTGCTCAGAAAAATCTGCCAAAATTGAGATTAAAAACAAGGGCTGATAAGCGAGGATGCAGTATTTTAGAATATTATAAATATTATTGGCTTTAATTTTGGCTGTTGGGCCCCTAAATTTAATTTTTGGGAACGCTCCCAATTCTCTCCTTCATAACCCTAAATAAAAATAATAATAATTTTAATTAAAAATTTACTATTTTGCTCTTATATAGTCCCTATTAATTTATTCCTAATAAAATATATTAAATCTCCTATGGGCTATGATATATATTCTTAATAGACTACACTAAATCTCTCGCCAAACATATACGCATGGTATATAGCCTCTAATGAAAAGTTAATGCTAGTACAATTCTAAAGCAGCATTGTATACTGAAAAATATCTATAGATCCCAAAATTAGTAAATTAATATAAAGGAAACTGGATTATGATTTGGAGATTTGCTGATTTTTAGTTTCTATAGGAGTTCACACCCTTCACTAGAAATCAATTTAGATTTTAGTTTCAGTTCCAGGAGTTTTTTTTTAAAAAAAAAAAATTGACCGAACCCACAAGTCGGGCCGTGTCAAATAATAATATCACTATTAACCACACACCAACATGCTGGTGGTGGGAATCGAACTCAGGACATCTCACAAAGAGATCCCTAACATCACTGCTTGTTGCCATTAGGCCACAAGGCTCGGATTTTCAGTTCCAGGAAGTTAGAAAGTCTAACAACACTACAAATGCAAGTGTATTTTAATGTTGATGCTTCCCAATTATTCTCAACAAAACGTTAAGTTCTGTCCTATGTTAGAGAGGAAGCTATAGTGTGCGGTAACTAGTGTGTTCGCTTCCAACTAAGAGCATTACTATGAAAGCAGATAACTAAAATGTGCAACGTTCAGACAAGTTGGTTTCATAATTTCATTCCAAAAAAATTCCCAGCAGTAGTAATATATACTCAACTTTCACAAGCTTTAATATAAAAATGATACTTTCACAACCTTTTTTTCATCAATTGAATAGTGCAGAAAAGTGGAATTTTAGCTGTATCATGCATTTCAACAGGGGCATCACGCCCAACAATTTATCATTACAACAGGTAAGAGCTAAGAACATGCTTCATTTAGCTTTTACAGACATATGACGCAGAGGGGGTTTCAGTAATAGCTTTGTTTTCCCCTACTGGTTTAGCACTGTGAAAGATATACTTGAGAAGCCTTGACCTACTGTTTAAAAAATAAAAACGAAATCTACTTCGGAAGCTGTTATAGACTCGTTCATATATATCGAGTACGATTCTCCCCAGAAAATGAAGACTTCTATCAGTTATTCTTCTGCAAACCCTATTTATCAAGATAATCGCCAAACCCTATTTTCTAATTCGCAAAATCAAAGAGATTAGGAGAAATGGAGGTCGGGCAAGTGCCGGATCTGAAGATGGGTGAATCACCTGTGATAATGTCTTGGAAAAACTTTTAAAACCTAGTATGGTCGCGGATCTTGCTTCTGCTTCTGCGACGCACAACTGATAAGCTAGGAGAAATGGCGAAATTGGCGAAGCAAGGTTTGTGTCAATAACACTGTCTGAGGGGTGTGCGTAGGCTGGTCGGCCCGACCGACCAAAATTAACCGAACCAACGGACCGACCGACGGCAAAAAGGGACCGCCCCGATCGCCACCACACCACCGACCGACATGTAAACCGACTGCCGGCCGACCGGTCGGTTTACAGCTTAACCGATGGAGAAATGATTTGCAAACCATGCGACAACTTGATCTACTTATGCAACACTAATACACTAATTCAACATACTCGATCATTTTTAGCATAAAACGACTACATTTCAATAATATAATGAGCTGTACTCATCAAAAACATTTCGCCAAAAATGATCAGTGAATGTTAAATTGTAACAATTCAAAAGCTGCTGGTTTATTAAGATGTTTCAGAATGTCTGTTGAATCAGTAAAGTAGTAAACTGATTACCTATGTGACTATGTCGTCGACTCGTCGTATCAGGGGCGGAGAAGCGGGCTGGGGCAGCAGGGGAACGGCAGAGGGTGAGCGGCGGAGGGTGGGCGGCGGCCGGTGGCGGAGGTGGGCGGCAGGGTGCGTGCGCACTGCGTAGCTGCTGTGCTGTATGCGAATTGCGAAATGGGGGAGAAAGCCGAGAGGAGCTACAGGTTAAAAGTAGGGCTGAATTCGCAAGTGATAGTTTAGGAATATAAATTAAATGAATAAAAATATAAATTCCCAATTTAATTAATTATCGATAGGTCGGTGCCCATCAGAAAATTTCCAAAAAACCAAAGGCCGACCGATAGGCCATCGGTTCTGAATATTTCAGACCGAACTGACCGACCACCAGATTATAACCGATCGATGTCGGTCGGTTTTCGTCGATTTTGTCGGTCCGGTTGGTTTTTGCGCACCCCTAGTTGAAAGTCGAAAAAATAACGCGAGGGTTCCGACATCTATTATATTATAGTATATACTAGCGTGTTTCCCGAGCGTTGCGTCAGGAAAAATTAAATATAAATTGTGTTTGTGTTGGAATGTGAATGAATTTATTAAGTAAATTAAAAACAATAATTAGATATTAGTTTAAATAATAGCTATTGGGCTTGTGAGTGAGAGTAGAGGCAAAAGTAAAATTAAAAAAAATAAATGCATCAGTTAGGAATCGAACCCGGTCTATGTAGTACATATTTATTTTTAGAAAAAATAATGGCATTTTGGAAATTAAAACATGTTTACACATCTATTTTAAGAGGGGTCTATTCTTATTATATAGTAGTATAGATATATATCATAATAGTAAAATAAATTTTTTGGCGATACAACTGTACCCCATTGTTCTATACTAGAGTTGCCGCTGCCTTCACCTATTAGTGTCGGATATTCGTGGATATATTGGCATCCCTAAACCCCGCCCCTGATGTCCAGCATTCCAGAATCCTGAACTATTAATAGTTTTTGGCTGGTTGTGGAAAATTTAATGCTCGATGGTTCTACGAATCTGCCTCCAAGTCTTTGACTAGTATTATTTTCTTTAGTATTACAGTTGTTCGATGAAATGCCACATTATATAACACGGTACCAAAAACTATGCCTATACATGGATGAAAAAGTTCCAGAGGAAAATTAAGAACTCATGAAGGACATCACCTATTTTTCTTCCCACAACTGAGTTAAATTACTAACATCCAACTAGTCATTTTCGTCAATTAAGGAAAGAGACCAAGGAGAAAGTTACTGTTGGGTGATAAATTAAGCTAACATCTGCAATTTTCACATTTTTCTTTTTATTTTCATCCGTAGCTGTTACTCCGAATTGACTTTGAAAATCTATCCTTATTTTACATGAAAGCATGTATTGGAAGAACATATTTAATATTTTGGAGAAACTGTAGAAATGGAATTTATAGTTTTGCTTGAATAACTTTTTGTCGAAGCTCTTTCCTCAAAATCTTTCCAGTGGGCGATCTGGGTATAGCTTCTGTAAAAATCACCCTCCTCAACCTCTTGAATGGTGCAACCTATTTTTCATTTACACATGCAAACAGCTAGCTAGAATTAGGTTGAAGTAAGAACAATTTTAATTTCTTCATAGTACGTACATTAGGTCAAATTAATATAACATTGATGCATGGCAGCTACTACCTCCCTCTCGTTCATTTCGTTATTTTTATAATAGAAGTGAGTATTTAAATAAAGAAACAGGATAAACTAGATGAGATAGAGGGAGTTCTTGGTAATTAATTTACCTGCTGTGCAATAAACTGTTGTACTTGTTGAGTTGTTAGTGAACTCTTGGATGATCTCACAACATATGCTATTGGAATTTCACCAGCTCCCGTATCAGCTAATCTGCATTTTATTTAAACTCACGCATTACTTGAAGCTAATTAAAATATGATGGAAGAATTACATATTGTGTGTAATGATGGTTATATTTGGATATTTGTTCTGACCCTACAACAGCAGCATCAACTATATCAGGATGAGTGAGAAGCAACTCTTCTAGCTCCGCTGGTGCAACCTAAGCACATCAAATAATCATACAATCAATGTTTTAGAATCGAACCCGAACCGGTCTTCTTACCAATTTACTGGTTGGACCGGTCAGACCGGTCGAATCGAATTAGAGAACCGAAAAACGTCATAAACATGATAAAAATATATATAGAATTGTATTTGTGAGGGTGTTAGTTCACCCTCTTCTCAAACTATGTACCTATTTCTCCGTTTTAGTGCCATAGGTATTTGATTAAAAAAATAAAAAATAAAAAAAATACAGGTTCGGCCGGCCGGTTACCATTCCGGCCACCGGTTCACGGACACGACCGGTTGGATATGTAGAACCAGACCTTTTTAGCTATAGGATCTCAGTCTGACCGATCGGCCGGCCGGTCCAGTACGATCATGAAAACATTGCATACAATCACAATCACAATTTTTGAAGAGAAGAATGTGAATTGAAGCAAATTAAATATCATCTACTATGATGAACCTGATAGCCTCTGTATTTGATGAGCTCTTTTACACGATCCACTACATAAAGTCGTCCCTCATCGTCAAAGTACCCTACATCTCCTGTGTGCAACCAACCTTGTTCGTCTATAGTTTCCATAGTTGCCTTTTGATTGTTTAGAAAACCTACAAACATTCAATAAATAAATTGACGTGGCCTCGAACTCTATGCTAGGATCAAACCTAAGATGAAATATTTATTAAAAGAATTATCATATATATTTATTGAAACCATATTATTGCTACATTGACACATATGACATTTACAAAAAAATGTCAGTATAAACCTATCTAAAAATGCGAATAGTTAACGCTACGTTTCGCTGAATCGCTAATATGACATTTTTGTATTAAATAATGTCAAGACAAAATATTTAACATTACATTTTATCCATTGGTACATTGGCCTGATCATTATGACACTTCAAAAACATCAGATACACTATAGCAATAATTATTTTATAGTGACATTTTTAAGTGTCATTATGATTGAATCCTCTATTGTATTTTTGTATAGCATTTCCTATTGTACCGTGGGATGTTCGCCACATGTTAAAAATATCTCATAAATCAGCATTTGTTATTTATGGAACTTTTTATCTTTGGTGATTTAGAAAACATTTTAAACAGTTGGCAAGTATGGAACGTTGCATACACCGACAGAATTTTAATCATGTCATTATAAGTCAATTAATTTCAAGTGGTATACCTTTCATCACAAATGGACCTTTGATCCATATTTCGCCTGTTTGGAAAGGAGAGAGATGGCGTTGCTTCGTTCGTAAATCTACAATTTGAGCTTCGACACCCGAAGCAAGTACGCCTGCGGAGCCCGAATGACGTGAACGCATTCTTCTGCTTTCGAATGAAATAACACCTGCTGCTTCCGTCATCCCGTAGGCCTAATGCATAGATGGAGACTGTGTTATGTTAATTACTGCGTTGTTGCATAACAATTAAGGTAGAAGTATAGGATGGAAACCATTTACTTGGCATATAACAGCTTGTGGAAAAATCTGGGAGCATTCTTCCACCATTTCCTTTCCTAATGGAGCTGCTCCGGACAGAATCTCCTTCAACTTGGAAACATCGTATGCCTTCACTGTCTCCTTCTTCTTGATCAGCTCCACGATGACAGGCGGCACCACAAAGAGATGTGTCACCTCGTATTTCTCAATAGCTTCCAACATAGCTTTCATCTCGTACTTTGCCATCACCACCACCGTGTTTCCTCTCTGTAGCTGCGCGTACACCAGCGCCGACAGTCCGAAGATATGAAACATGGGCAGAAAGCAGAGGAATACGTTCCTCTTTGATCCTGATTCATTCGCTTCTTGATCTGACGTCATCATCAACGCCGACGCCATGAAGTTCCTGTGCGTCAGCACAGCTCCCTTGCTAGCTCCGGTTGTTCCCGAGGAGTAGCAGATCGCTGCTACATCACTCTGCATCACATCTGGCAACGTTCTTTCTGGTGTTGATTCCGTCAGTTCCGAAAAATAATGGAGCTTCGGATTGTTGGAGGTTCGAGGTTGATGGTGATCTAGCATGATGCAAGGAAGGTCGAAACCTTTGATCTTGTCGTAGAGTTGGTGGACTGTGATGATCAGCTTCGGCTTGCTGTCTTTGATCTGTTTGGAAAGCTCGGTTACGGTGTACAGTGGGTTGGCGGTGGTGGCGACGGCGCCTGCGGCCACCACCGCCAAGAACGCGACGGGGAAATAAATGGAGTTAGGTGACAAGATGAGGATGACGTCATTCTTGGAGATTTTGAGGTTGTGGAGGGCGGAGGAGAGCCTCGAGACATGAGCCTCGAGGCTCGAAAATGTAAAGGTTTGTGCAGTTTGTGCGTCTATGAGTGCAGGGGAGTTGGAAAAGGATGAGATGTTGTTGAAGAGGAATGGGATCATTGAAGTTTTGGGGTGGCGAGGAAGAGAAATGGGAGGCCTTTCAGATCTGTAGATTCCGTTTTCCGCATAGATTTCTCGAGCAAACGACATGGCTTTGTGTTTGACTGTGTCTGTGCGTGACAAGATCGGAACTTATTCTACGACTATTTTTTCCAAGTTTTTTTGGGAAGATATTCTACAACTGTTTTTTCCAAGTACTTTTTTCCGGTTCAACTCGATGAAACGCGTCACTTGGCGGTGAGAGTTGAATTCGGGCTCATGTGCATAACAATCGGAGGTTATTCTACAACTGTTATTTCCAAGATTGCGACAATCGGAAGTTATTCTACAATTGTTTTTTCAAAGTTTTTTTTGAGTCAACTCGATCGAACGCACCACTCTGCTGTGGGACTCGGACCCACTCATAGTAGGTTCATGAAAATGGGAGAAGTTATTCAACAATTGTTTTTTCCAAAAAAAAAAATTTGTTCAACTCGATCGAAAGCATTATTCGGCAGTGAGAGTTTAACTCGGGCTCAATCAAAATAGACTGGAACCATTTACCACACAAATGTGAAAAAAAATATTTTACAGTTAAATATTAACGGTGAGAATCGAACCCGATATCTCTCACTGAATAGAACTTATGGTAGCTCTAGGCCATAGCTTCCTCGGTACCGTTTTTTCAAAGTTATAGCTTCGTGTTTTCAAATTTTGATAGTGCCACCGACATCTCCGGTCACGTATTAATTTTTTCTTAAATATATTTGGTTTATTAATTAAAAATTCGACTATTCAATAATGTATTACGGGTTAAATGGAAAGAAAAGAAAAAAAATAGCGTGTTATTCGACAGTGTCACAATTTTAAATGAACTATCAAAATTGCGTTGCACGAGTAACCTCTATTTTAACTTAAATAAATATATATTTCGGAATAGTTTTTGTAATTTATACGAATTCTGGAGAATGTAAAAAATTCAAATATCTATTGGCTACCTGCATTCATATTAAAGTCTTCCTTCATTCCTTATAATACTATCAACAATCGAAAATGAAATATTTAAGCATAAAACTTTTTTATTTGAAGCATTCAAATCAGACGTATGCATAAACTATTATATAGATTATTTATTTTTTAACCTGACAAAGCTAATATTTTTTTTGTTACCACTTTTTGTTAATTTATGTCATATCTATCTCAAACTAATTAATTAATTTTTGAAAATATATCCCAGTCGAATCTGAACAGTTTTTACTATAAATTTTAATATTTTGATTTTGCCTTTGACATGGAGACTTTGATAACATATAAGTATCCATATTCAAAGTGATAGAGTGTGGCCCAACACCGCGCTCTGGCAATACCTGGCCGAGCAGTTGGTCGAGCACTGGACATCGGGCCTCACCCACAAAGACTCTACTGCTCGGTAACTCTTCAGCAAACACCTCGGCTACGCAATATAAGGGTAGCCCTGTACCGAACACCTCGGGTACCGAGGTCTGCCACGCACTCTGGGAAAGTACTGTCAGTGTACTCAGTACCTTCTCCTCCTACAGGCTCCTTTGGCACAGTGACTGTGATCCAGTACAAGACAGCTGGTTTGAACGTGATTAGAGGAAATTAACCATAGTTAGAATGAAATGTATGGAAAGAATACAATTAAAGGGGAAAGTTCTAGAAACTTACCTTGAGCACTCGTGGGCTGCGATGCATGGGCTCTAGGCCCATGCAGGAAAAGTAGTATCATATAAATAGCTAGTGCTCTTGAGAATTAGGGCACGCTCACTTACACTTGTATTCTGTATTACCCCTTTACTATCAATACAATCTGAAACCCCTTTACCTCTGTGGACGTAGATCTACTCACGTAGATCGAACTACGTTATTCCCCGGTGTTCTTATGTGTTTTCCATATCCTTACTTGTTCAAGAGTCTTTGGGAATCATCAAATACATTATGGTACTTCTGCTCAACAACCACTCCGGACCAACCTTATTCCTCTTAACTCTTCACACTATAAACAATGGAACCCTCAAGAATCACCTACACCACCTTCAAAATTTTCCACAAATGCATACCAAAATTTAGACTCTTTGAGTCTTTCAAGCACATAACACATTGTGGACCATTTCGGTCTCTTTCTCTCTTTTTATCCTTTTTTTTTTCTTCTTCGAGCTTTGCTCGATCATTTTTAAAAAAAAAAATACTAGAACAACGAATAATCAAATAAACTCAAATCAACTTCCCTTCTTTTTAAGTCTTCCTTTCAACTCTCACTCTCCCCAATTTTAAATTCAATTCCAACCACTCACGCTACAACCTTATCAATTTTCTCCCTTGGATACTTCATTATTCATGAATTGATATATTCATGAAAAGCTTTTGAAAGAAAATGTTTTCAGGCTCAAAAGGGCTAGCAATGGAACATTTAAATTAGGGTGAGTATATGGGATTAATGTGGCTATGGACGATGGCCTGAGCTCACTTCCTATTTTCAAGCATATAACTCAATCTTGAGCGAGATGACATGCAAGTTCTAGAAGAGTAATGTACATTCAACCAACTCTCAAGAACAAAAATATAAGACATACTTGTCTTTTAGGCTCAAATCTCTCTGGTTAATTTTAGCATGGACCAAGCAAACAAGCACTTCACTCAAAATCAAATCATGAAATAATCAAGTGTTCTTCTATCCATTCTCACAATTTTAATATGAAAACCTATCATCATTAGCTACCAACTCCACCACATAGCATGAATTTATATCCAGTCAAGTTCAAGTCTCAAAAAATTTCAAATAAGGGAGAGTTACCACACAAGCCACAAGCAAAGGAAAAAAAAATTAAGAGAGTACAGTAGCAAAATCGAAGTATAACAATATAATGTAAAATTAAAAAAACTGGAAATCACAACCATTCCACAATAGACCCCCCAAACTTATTCCATGCAAAAACAAGAATAAGTTTGAAGAGAACTAGAAGATTGGGTACCTCTAGTTGGAGGGTGGTGGAGGGAATCTTGTTGTTCCTTCCACCGTTCCTCCTGCTGCCTCTGCCACTGGAGCTGCTGAGCCTGCTGTTGCCGCTGCCAATGGGCCTGTTGTTGCTACTGCCACGACATCATTTGGGCCTGTCTCTGACTCTTCGCCTCGCACCATTTCTGATGTCGCTCGAGGTCCTCATTTTGCCACTTCTGATGCAACTCGAGGTCCTCCTTGCGCCATTGCAAGGTATCCTCGTGCCACTAAACAATCTGGTCCCATCTGGCTCTGTCCCAGCTCTAAGGTCAACAAGCTGTCTTGAATCTCCTCCATCTGGCTCTCCGGGCGTGGCCTTCGCCTCCTGGCATTGCTCGACTCGGGCTCATCTTCGTCTTGCACGTTCTGATGCACTCTTGGATCTTGCATATGTGCCTCGTGCATATGAGCATCTCCTCCAGCAGGCTCATCATCCTCTATCACCCATTGTCCTAGACTTCCTTCCACCTGTAGGCCATGTGCTCGAGTCTTCATCTTCCAATTAAGTTTGTTACCCGGCCCATTCACATAGGTGAGCTCAATGTTGGGAAGAATGAAACTGTCACCGTCTCGCTGAAGGAGAAATATATCAGTGAAGTTGGAGTACTTGATCACCCCGGCTTTTTTGAGATATGGTAGATTCATCTTAGGCTCGCCCAAGTCTGGCTGAAGGGACTGAAAGCTCACTCCAAGATGGTGTGCAATTCGTGAGACCAGGAGACCCAAGCACAGATGTCTAGTTTTCTTCTCAGCCGCTCTCTCCATGTGTCGGATCTTGAAATGGCCAAAGTTTAATGGCTCCCTTTGGTGGAGAGTGTTCCACAGCAGGAACAGCTCGTCTCTCTGGATGCTCCCTTCATGTCTAGCCAAGGGGAACATCGAGCACGCCTTCTGTATCATGCGCAAGATGGATTCCGAATTTGTGCCGTCTTGGCATTGCTTGCCTTGAAGTCCTGCGCTCGAGATATCCTGCCAGAACTGATGGATGCCTTTATGTCTCCCTTTATTTTACTATTTGACGAGCGTTCGGTTGCAGATATTGATGTCGTCGCGGCCGTTTAAATCTCAAACCACCAATTCTCTCCGGTGAGCAAATGTATTAGCAACGCGCCACATGTCCCGCCCAGATCTCTAGCAGCCCCAGAATAGATATTCAAACTTAGGAAGCTCGATCTCGCACAGTTCACGCATGGCAAAGGATGAGAGGGAGTTTTCACTTTGAACATACAAGGAAAATACTGACTTGTGCCTTCACTCCA
>JAOWBJ010000049.1:1603246-1617252 GCA_028566335.1 Monarda citriodora
CAGCCTTCCAAATTCTTATGACAGTGGACTTGTGAATCTTGAACTTCTCGGCAGCTTTTTTTACCCTTCCGTACTTCGATTTTCCATTTACGGAATCCCGAAGTAAAAATTGCGCACACAGATTTCGCTCTTCGTTGCTAAGATCTTTAGGCCTTGGCACCATTTTTGCATTTGTAGAGACTAACTTGCCTTTTTTTTGTCTTGCAGAAATGGAGAAGTTGAATTGGAGAAATGAAGCAATGACTTACAGACTGATCCTTAAATAGACTATTCAAGAGTCTATTTCAAAATTGGCGCTACTCCTAGTCTTGACATTTCCCTCCTTTTTTTTTTCCTAAAGAATTTCCCCCCTTTTTTTTTGATCACATCATTAGAGTGGCCTAATGTATAGGTATTGTGGCTTGAAACACTAGTAAAGTACAGTTTTTACTTGTTTCCAGATTATGTAAATTCTTTGGAGCATTAATAAATTTGAATCAATTTTTTTATCTTCAATGTCATTACTTGTCATTTTTAATATGTTTGTATCTGTTTTTACAAAAAAAAAATATCAAAACTGTTAAACTCGCCGGAAATAGTAGTTGGCCGGAAACCCACTCGCCGGAAATAAATCCTGACTGGCCAATAAGGTGGAAAGAAATTTCCACTGTTTTTTCTTTTTTAAAACATAAATGTAAAGTTACAAATGTACCCTTAATGAATCTCCATTAAATAACACACTTAAAACACTAAACAATCTCGTCTTAGTTTCCGCGCCGAAAAGAAAAGTTCCACTATCTCTGAGACGGAGGGAGTATCTCCATCCAATTTCATTATGTTGCCCCAACCTCATCTTAGATTTTCCGAACTCTCCATCTTTTTTCGTCGACTTTCGTCCATCCATCTGACGAGCCCCAACTGCATTTTGAATTCTCCTCCAAAACTCTTTATTATTATTATTATTATTATTATTATTATTATTATTATTATTATTTTATTTTTTTTTATTTATTTTAAATTTTATAAACTCAAAATTAAAAATATTTTATTTTATTGAATTACTAAAAACGAAATATAATTAAATAAAAAACACAAAATAAAATTACATAAAGCGCGAAATTAAATAAATAAAATTACTATCACGTTCTCGAATACTCCATAATTCTTCGACGAAGATGAGGAGGAGGAAGAAGAAAAATCCATTTTAGAAGATTAAATTTGCAAAAAAAATATGTGATACTATTGAAAGCTAATTGTGGTGTGTGAAATAAAGTGGGATGAAGATGCATTTATAGGGAAAATAGTCTTTGAAATTTAATTTTTTTTAATCTTATCAAACTTTTTTTTATTTTAAATATTAAAACAATCAAAAAATGGAAAAGGCCGAGCGTTCGACTTTGAATCTCGGACGCCCCAGCGTCCATCTTTTGCCGTCCTCGCCTCCGTCCACCCCCAACAGCGCCGTCCTGGACGCTGCGCACGCCGGCGTCCCGACTGCATCCTGCGTCTAGGCGGTGTATTTGGGGCAATCTTATGCACGTTTGTTTTTATACGAAAATTAAAGAGTAATATTTGTATAATAAAAATAATGGGTCATAATAATTTTTGTATAATAAAAATAATGTATATATGTACCAAAAAAATGAAATTAATAAAATTGAACAAACCAAAACAGAAAAATATGATTAATGAGGTTGGAAGGAGGGGTAATTGATTTCATATATCTACAATTAGATTAATTTTAAAAGAAAAAAAACTAATTTTTGCCAGATAATTTAATTTTCTCTAACCCAATTAAATCCCTTATTTAATTTTAATCTTATGATTAGAAAAGTACAAATGATTACTAGAGGTTTAACTTGAGCAACTTTTGACTTTTAGGCGCGAAAATAAGTCACATGGCATCATTAAAATCGAAGAAAATATTGTGATGGTGATGATGTACACGATACAAATAGTTCGCCACCATTAATTTCGTATCACATTCCGTAAAATATAGGCAGATATTTCAAATAACGCCATAAAATATAGATTCTCGTCTCTTTCTTTTCTTTTCTCTTTTGTTCTCCTCTCTTCTTTTTCTATGTATTTCTCAATTTTTCTATAAATAATTCTCACATCACATCCTTTTTTTTGTGTTCTGGAATTATTGAGGCTACCTGTGCTACTTCAAGTACTAACAAGACTGAATCAAAATCAAATTTAATTTTCTGAATAATGACGAATATAGTGACCATCAATCAAATTCTTAGCATGAACTCCACCTTCAATCTCCTCCATTTTTCTCCTCACGCACACGCACACGCACACCCCATCTTACACTTTTGTTTCGACATGCATGTTCACCGTTTGTGATGACGAGTTTTAGAATGAATGTCTTTTACGAGACAGTACCACACTAATAGTATCAGATGAAAATGTACTTTAAAATTTTATTTAAAACTATTATAAAAAAAGCGTAGAAATGTGAGTCGGAAAAAATGGAATATTCAGGGAATATATCTTTTTGCTTGTTTATACTCAATACTATCTATATCTTATTAAATTAGTCCCTTTAACGTTTACACGTAAATCAAGAAAAATAAAATGTGTAATTATAATTAATTATAAGGAGAATTAATTAATTGTGACCACACATTCTTTATCATTTCATTTTAAAAAATAAAACTAATAAATAAAATAGATCAAAATGAAAAATGAGATTAATAATTGAGATAGAGTAAAATGCAAGAAAAAATCCAAGAAAAAAAATGCAAAATGCACTATTGACATAATCAAAATCAAAATCAAATCAAATTTCATGTTCTGAATAATGACAAATTTAGTGGCCATTGAAGCTAAATAATCCACTATCAAATTCTTAGCATAAACTCAACCAGACCTTCAATCTTCTCCACACATACAGAGCAATAGAGGAGCATGTCCTTCTTCCAACAGAGCATCGTGACTACCCTAAACTCCAAATTCGATGAAATGCAGTGGGTGAAGCAAATCCAGAAAACCCTAGACGACGACCTACTGGACGACGAGATCCAAATTCCGGTCACCATCTTCGGCGTTCCCAAGTCCCTCGCGGTCACCCATCCGGATTCCTACAGCCCGCAGCAAGTGGCCATCGGTCCCTACCACCACCTCCGCCTCGAGCTCTACGACATGGAGAGGTACAAGGTCGCCGCCGCCAAGCGGATCCAGAGGGAGCTCAACAACGTCAAGCTGCAGACGCTCGTCGACCTGCTGATGCCCCACGAGCTTCGCATCCGAGCCTGCTACCACCGCCCGGTGAGCTTCGGGTGCGAGGCTCTGGTGTGGATGATGGCCGTCGACGTCTGCTTCCTCTTCGAGTTCATCCGAATCAAGCAAGGGAAGATCGCCGGCCAGATCCCCTCAGGTTTGTCGCATTTGCTCGACACTTCCGGCAATAAAACTGCGCACAATAGTATTCTCAGAGATATTTTGATGCTTGAGAACCAAATCCCCCTGTTTGTGATGCGGATGCTGCTGGATCTGCAGCTCTCGTCGGAGAACTCGGCCGACGAGGCTGAGAAATCGGTCGACGAGGCTCTGCACGACATTCTCGCCGGAGTCAGCCGGGATCTGTCCCCGTTCGACACGGTGGAGACGGTGGAGGTGAAGGACCGAGCGCATCTCCTCGATTTCCTGTACCACTTCATCGTCCCCAAGGCTCGAATCGAGGCGGCGCACCAGAGCAGGGAAGGATCGATGGCGGTGGAGACGACGTCGTTTTCAAATAAGCCGACTATGTTGAGGCAGCTTCTCAAATCGGTGAAGCGCGTGGCCCTCTCCAGCGTTGTGGTGAAATTTCCATGGACGATTTTGGGGAAAGTCCCAATCGTGAAGATGTTCAAGAAGCCGGTGATGAGAGCCCTGAGCAGGAGCAAGGAGAAGAGAGATCTCGAAGAAGCTCTAGGTTCGAAGCCTCCATTGCTGGAGGAGATCGCCATCCCTTCCGTCACTAACCTCTCAGACGCCGGAGTTCAGTTCCTCCCCACTCACGGCGGCATATCCACCATCAATTTCGACGAGAAGAACCTTACCTTCTTCTTTCCCATCATCAACCTGGACGTGAACTCCGAGGTCGTTCTCAGAAACCTGGTGGCGTACGAAGCGTGCAGCGGATCTGGGCCGTTGATGCTGGCTCGGTACACGGAGCTGATGAACGCGATCATCGAGAAGGAAGAGGACGCCAGGTTCCTGTGCGAGAGGGGTATCATCGTGAACCACCTCAAGAGCGAGAAAGAAGTGGCGGATCTGTGGAAGGAGATGAGCAAGTCGATTAGATTGACGAAAGTGCCCTCGCTCGACAAGGTAATTGCGGATGTGAACAAGTTCTACAGCTCGAGGTTGAAGGTCAAAATGGGGAAGTTCATGAGGGAGTACGTGTTTGGGTCGTGGAAAGTTCTGACTTTTCTTGCAGCCATTGTCACGCTCCTGCTAATGATCTTGCAAGCTTTTTGCCAGGTTTATTCATGCAGTCGCATGTTTCCCATTAAAGCCCTTGAGCCCACAGACTAACGTGGACAGATCACCAGGGTTAATTTTGTAATTATCCATCTTTTGTAATCTATGATCTACACTATTACTACTAGTATTAATTATTCATCCTTAAAATAAAAATTTATAAATATACTAAATAACTAAATTGTTTCTCACTTTCCTAAAAATAATAAACTGTCTCTCACTTTCTTAAAAATAAAAAGTACATGTTTATTCTTAAAAATAAAATCGCCAGAATCAGTCCCGCCACCGCGGCGTAGCCGGTGACGGCGCGACCGTCGGCATGGGGGAGAGGCAAGTCGGCGACGACGCCTCGGAACAAACACAATTTATGTTCGATTCCGCCGCAACGCGCGCGCACCTGCTAGTACTGTATAATGATTATCTACCTTAAAAAATAAATAGTGTTACCCCAAAATAAAAACTGTTACAAAATAGTTCTACTAAATTACTAATACATAATTGTCTTTTCATCTGGCGGTACCTAAACCTTAAACTCCATTTCTTAATTGATTGTCTATTTTTATTATTAACGTTAAACATTTTAATTAATTGATTGCAGGCTCAATGCTAGTTAGTAGTAATTGTCAATAGATTTGAACAAGATTACTATCAACATATGTTTATACATTGCTTCACTTCCTTCATGTTTTAAGTCTTCTTTTAATAATTTTTGATACGTACACCATAATGTTGACAGTTGATACTGATATCATTCTCTTACATGGTTAATTATATTCTTTATCGACGGATGAGGAGTCGCTTTGCAGCAGATCTCCCACCTTCTGATTCTCCTCGAAAGGAATCCTAATCGGAGACGAATTTGCCTCCGATGATCGATGAGCCCCAAACGACGACATCGTTTCCAGCATGACGCTGTCTCGATAAGGAGCTATTCGGCGTTCGTCTACTACCGATGAAACAAGAAGATGCGGACGCGGGGCCTCATATAATATCCCGATGTTATCGCCGGTCCTGTACTCTCCGGCGTTCTAGGTGAAAATAAAAAATTGACGGCGGGGCCTCATATAATATCCCGATGTTCTCGGCGGTCCTTTACTCTTCGAGGTCCTAGGCGAAAACAAAAAATTGGACCCTTTAGTAACCAAAAAAATACAAAAGAAACATAAATCAACTCTCATGGGATTAAACCCAGAATCCTTGGTTTCGTAGATCGGGGTCTTATCCATTAGGCCACAATATTTATTGATTAGTATAATATAAAATATATTTATACATTATATAAGCATAATACTAAAACTAAAAAAAATATGGGGCCTCGTAATTCTTGTGCCTATAGGCAAGTCCGGGCCTGGATGTTCTAGAAATTGGGAAAGTTTGAAGATTTTGAATAACAGGAGTTCTTGAGGTTTCTTATATTCGATAGGACTTGGAGGACTCGATCTAGAGAGAGCTTGCTTGGAATTTTCTAATAATAATAATTATATTTATGATTTTGTACGATCAAAGTGAAACGAGTTAGACTGGTCACAGCGCTTGTGACGCCGTCGCGTGACTCCACCGCGGAGAGTCATGATTCAACGGCGTCACGGCTGCGTGATGGAGCTTTGCGTGTGACGGGACGCTAGCTCGAGCGTCCCTCGTGACGCTCGTGACGCCCCTCCACCTATATTTTTTTTTTTTAATCATTTTTCATCCCCAATTTTTCCCTATTAATACATCTTCATTCCCATTCATTTAACACACCACAATTCTCATTACTTCCAAATGTTTACATATAATTTCCCACAAATTTTCATATTATTCTGCTATCAAAATGGCTGGTCCCGAAAGAAAATAATTTAATTTGAATATTAATGTAATGGTTTTTATTTGAGTATTAATGTAATGGTTTTTATTTTCAATAAATATTTTGTGTTGATGAAATAAAAAATAAAATAATAAAAAATAAAAAATAAAAAATGAATAAAATAATAATAAAAGTGGTAGAGAGTCACGGGAAGAGTCGTGATGCGGCTGAGACTCTTTTAGGATGGCCAAAAAAGTGGAGAGTCACGCGGAAAGCCTTGATGCGGCTGGGGACGGTATTATATAAAGTCCTACATCCGACACTGCTAATTGTGTTAAAAATATGAATAGAAACTAACATAACTTTAGGAAGCCTGATTTAGGCATTAATTTGGGGCTATATCAATATGCTAGCAAAAACTCTGCTTGTACTAATATAATTTCTTTTAAGATATACTGCCTTCATCCACTAATTTCGTACATTTTTAGAAATGGTCTCATAATCTTGACCAAGGTGTCGCTTATGTTTAACAAGTTTTTTTAAAACATGGTACCAAAAATTGTAAGAGCTAAAATCGATGTAACTTTTTTATGATAATTTCATATAATATTTTTTTATTGCAATGAGAAATTAATGTCATGTAATATAAATAGTTTTTAAACATACAATAATAAAATGTTTCCATAAATTAAATTGTTGGTTTTTGAAATATTGATGATATATGACGATCATCCGTTATTGTAATAGGAGATCCAACATATAATTATAATGGATGATTCAAATTGCCTAAAATCATATAATCATTTTTTATTTTATTTTTCTCTCATATTTGTCATTCGATAATTTATTTATATCTTCTACTATATTATTTTTAATTAATACACTAAGAAAACTTAGGGGCTCCATTTTTATACGTAATACGGGGCCTCAATATTAATTGAGACGAGCTTGATCTGACCATCAATCTATCTACTTACATATGCATAAAATTCATTCATGCACTGTCATTTAAAATTTAAGTGGGTGTTTCACTGAATTTATAATTTAAAATTGTTTATAAGCTACTTATAAACTTAAAATTATTTATAAATTTATTTATACGTTATTAAAAATACTTCTGAATACTAACTTATTTTTAAATTTAACTAAACACCCACTAAATTCACCCGTATTCATTTGTTTACCGCCATAGATTGGATCTCCACTCCACTCGCTTTACGGTGTTCATCAAAATCATTAAATTTTGTCTAAAAAACAATCAGGGACGAAGGAGCCCATCGATGATCTAATTGTCATATATATATAAGAAAAATATTGTGAGAATTGTTCAAATACTGCAAGTACTTAATTAAAAAAAAAAAAAATATTGAGAAGATTTATTGATTCAAATTAGTCTCTAATTCTCACGTTAATTAACACAATCATTGTTTTTGTACTGTTAAAGGGAAAGATTGATTAAACCTAAGTAAATATCATAGATCCTCTCGAATATTTTGTGATGGAGTCAGAAAAGTTCGATAATGAGATTGAAGTTTTATGTTTGAGATTTGAGAAACAAAGTCGTATACATTAGCATGAGTTGATATATTGAATTATACATGATGTACAAAAAAATATAATTTTATAAGAACAAAAATAAAAGAAAAATCTTAAGATAGGCTAATCTTAATCTTAAATCCGTCCCGCAATAATTGCCTTTAATAAAAAATATATGTGATGTATGTAGTAATATTTATGGAAAATTGACAAGCCACGGACGGAGTCATTCACATAAAATGAAATCATTTGAGCCACATATATATATACGTCCAATTCTTCATTGTATGGACAATATTATAAAAATGCAATTATAATAAAGTAATGATCATGAGATACAAATAGAGTAGGGGTCAGTGACTGAATGAGGTGGCGTAATGTCTGATATACCAATCTTCTCCATTTTCAAAATTGAATCTTTTTATGGCCCATAAAGTCATAAACAATAAATTCTTCATCATCTTTGAATCATACACCGATTTTACAAAATAAATTTCCTTCAACTACCTAAATATTCAATTAAATGATGGAGAGCGACCGCGACTGGCACCAAGTGCACCACCGGAAGAGATACGGGGAACACCACCGGAAACCTCCGCAAGTTATCACTTTCTTCGTCGGGAATCTACCGGAGGAAACTACAAGTAAAGCACTGTGGAAAGCTTTCCAAGACCTTGCCCCAATCCGCGATGCCTACGTAGCATCGAAAAAGGATATCCGAGGCCGATGCTTCGGCTTTGTTCGTGTTGAAGACAAGGATGGTTCTGGGTCCATCTTCACGGCGATTCAGCAGGTGTCGATCAAAGGCAGAGCTCTATCAATATCTCCGGCCAGGTATGACCGCAATCACAGAAAGATTACTCACCCTCCCCAATATCACCATACCCCTCAAAACGTCCCAAAAAACCCCCCATTCACTACTTTCCAGCCAACTAAACCTGTCCCACCCAGTTCTTCAAAACCTTCTTACAAGGAGGTTGTCTCCGGTCATACTGCTATCACAAAACCCTCAATCTCCTTTGATGGTCCTGCCGCTATACTCCCCGAAAAAAGTCTCGGAAAAGCAGTCCTAATCAGCCTTAAAGAATTGGACTCCTATAATTCCGTTCAAACCTCCCTCTCCCCTGACACTTTCCCTACAGCCTCTCTTCATCATATTGGTGGGTTACATTTTCTGATCACATTTTCCTCCAATGAAGAAGCCCTCTCCTGTGCAGACTTCTGTACCTCATCACTCTCCCACCTCATCTCCTCCTCCCAACTATGGACGGGACAAACATTCGACCATGGCCGCATCGTTAACCTACAGATATCCGGTACCCCCTTATTGCTCCGGTCACAAAACTTCTACACAAAAGTCGCAGCTTCGTATGGGAGAATTCTCATAGAACCTTTACCCACAGACTCCATTGAAGACCTACCCCCACCATTATGCTGCCTGGTTCCCTCACTCCGGCCAAATATCGATGATATTATCCCCATCTCCTGGAACAATAAACTCTTCCATGTCAAGGTCTCAGAAACCACCTCTCCTCCTATCACTCTCCCTTGGCTCACCCCTACTGTCTCTCCTAACCTCAGTAACAGTCCACCCTCTTCCGAACCATCTCTCTCCGGTCACCACCCAACCGCAAATCTGTCCAAAACCCCTACTGACCCCGTCCAACAAACCACCTCGACTCACTCACCTACATTCAATGTGTTGCCTGGACATTTCGACTCCCAGGGAAACCCTTTCATTCCCCTAGGAACATTCACACCCTCATTTACTTACCCACCCACATTCAAATTTCAAACTGCTGCCCCTACTCTCATTAATGAGAGGAGATCAAGAAAACGAACCCGGCGATCGAGAAGCCCCACTCTATTCCCCACAACCTCTAACTCGGACTCCAGCCTGGACCTTAACTCCCCACCCTCCTCTCGCCCCCCCATACACCAGACCATATCGGAACCCCTTCCCGAGAACCCCCCCACAAACCCTACACCCCTCAACATTCCCATGCAAACGTTGGGATCCAACCCACATTCCACCTCGATCCCAGAAACTATCCTAACACCATCAACCATACACATTGATCCCAGCACTGAAGAAGAGGTAGAGCAGACAATAGCAGTCGGCAATAGCCTAGGCTTCAACCTAGGAAATGCCCGTAACATCATTGCAGAGGCAATTATTGGTGAAAGGTGCACAGTCAACCCTCAATGAATGTTCTATCAGTCAATATACGTGGGGCACACGGCTCTAACAAAGCCGAATGGATTCGTGGTTTGGTCACCGCACATGGAGTGCACTTCCTTGCCATACAAGAAACGAAGTACTCAGCCGATTTCAGTAAATTTGCCGGGAATTTTTGGGGTAGTTCCATTTTCCGAAGCTCTGAAGTAAACTCACTTGGTAGGTCGGGAGGTTTGGCCTCAATCTGGGACCCCACATTCATCCGCATCGAATCAACACAACTCCACAGATACTATCTTCTCACTGCCGGGTTTCTCATATCCTCAAACATCCCGATTAATCTTGTGAATGTGTATGCACCAAACGACGTGGCCGAGAGAAGAATCTTGTGGGCTCTCCTATACGACCTTAAGAGAACTAGACAAGGATGGTGGTTATTCTTCGGAGATTTTAATGAAGTTCGCTACCCGGAAGAAAGAATCCGCTCGGATTTCTCGCAAGCAAACGCATCTCACTTTAATAACTTCATTCAAGATGCAGATCTTCTCGAATATAACACAGCGGGTCGCAAATTCACTTACATTGCAGATAGTGGGGCGAGTATGAGCAAATTGGATAGATATCTAGTTTGCCGGGATTTCCATGATGCATGGCCGGAGGCATCAGTTATCATCCTATCCAACAAAGCCTCTGACCATTGCCCGATCTTACTATCAACAATTCAAGCAGATTTTGGTAGGCGCCCCACTCGGATATTCAACAGTTGGTTGGACATTCCTGGTGCAAAGACTCAAATTGAACAATGGATGGATGAATTTAAGTTTGAAGGAACAGCTGACTTAGGCCTCCAAGTAAAACTTAAATGGATAAAAAATCGATTGAAGCACTGGGTCTCGTCATACAAAGCAAATCAGTCCCATGAGATTAACTCCAGGAGGACCATGCTCGAATCCCTTGACACCCAAGCAGAGGTACGAGACTTAACGGAAGCAGAGTCAGCGTTGAGAAATTCATGCAGATTCCTCATTCGCAACCATGAACTCGCCCACTTAAAAGATTTGAAACAAAAATCGAGACTGCGATGGGCTAAAGCCGGAGACGAGAACACAAAGTTCTTCCATAGCATCATCAATGCGAACACAAGCAGCAAACGTATCCATGGAATTAGAGAGGGCAACTCATGGATATCAAATCCCCCACTGATCAAGGAACGCATCTACGATTTCTTCGTAGCCAAGTTTACCGAACCAACCCCTGTCAGACCTACCCTAACCTGCCCAAACATCCAACAAATCAGTCCGGATGACAGCCTCGACCTCATTAAACCGTTCTCGCTCGAAGAAATCAAAGCGGCAGTCCAGAATTGTGACAATAATCGGGCCCCTGGACCCGACGGAATAAATATGAACTTTATCGCGAAATTCTGGAGTAAGCTCAAGGGTAACCTACATGACACCTTGAACAGATTCCACAAGGATGAAGTACTCAATCCCGGGTGTTGATCTTCCTTCATCGCCCTCATTCCGAAGGGCAAAAATCCAGGGAGTCTCGGAGACTTTCGACCCATTAGCTTGATTGGCATCATTAGCAAGATTATTTCTAAAGTTCTTCTTAGCAGGTTGAAGCCTTTAATGGCCAAACTTATCACAGAGGAGCAAACAGCCTTCATAGCCGGACGAAGCATACTTGACGGACCTCTTGCTATTAACGAGCTAATTCCTTGGCTCAAAAAGAGGAAACATGAGGCGTTTCTATACAAAGTAGATATCGAAAAAGCCTTCGATACTGTCAGCTGGACCTTCTTGGAATCTATGCTCATCCAAATGAATTTCCCACGGAAATGGAGGAACTGGATCATGTTCATCGTCAAATCCGCAAAAGCTTCGGTCCTCGTCAACGGCTCTCCTACCCCCGAGTTCTCTTGCTCTAGAGGATTAAGACAAGGGGATCCTCTCTCGCCATTCCTCTTCATTTTAGCTATGCAAGCTCTCTCTTGCGTGATGAAGAAAGCAAGTATCTCGGGACTCTTCAAAGGTATCGCACTCGGATCACCCTCAATGCCTTTGTCTCACTTCGTATATGCAGATGATGTGTTATTCATCGGGCAATGGTCACTGGAAAACGCCTTGAACCTCAAATGCATTTTACGATGCATTTACGTCACCACTGGTCTCAAGGTAAACCATCCGAAAAGCAGCATATATGGCATTGGTATGGAGAATCATCAAACCCAACTGTTGGCCGATCTACTTGGCTGCACCAGGAGCTCCCTCCCATTCACCCACCTTGGTCTCCCCATTGGGTGTAACATGAACCTTACGAAGAATTGGCAGCCGGTTTTGGACATTTTGAGATCTAAACTCTCACACTGGACAGCAAAGACAACTTCTTTTGGGGGACGAATCACCTTGCTAAAGTCGGTACTTAACTCTTTGCCCACATATTACTTCTCCTTATTTAAGGCTCCTCTAAGTGTTATCAAGTCCTTGGAGAGAATCAGAAGATGCTTCTTCTGGGGAGACACAAACGACCATTCAAGGATGAAGTGGATCGCATGGCACCACTTCACAACCTCAAAAGAATATGGCGGGTTAGGATTCGGAAGCCTTCAGTCTCTCAACATTGCCATGCTTGTCAAATGGTGGTGGCGGCTAAGAATGGATAACAATAGCCTCTGGAGTAAAATCATCCGTACTATCCATACTAACCCCCGAAACCCCACTCCCATACCCAAATCCTCCCTCGCGAGTCCATGGAAGCAAATCGCAAACATCGATCGGGATCTTGCTCAGTTTGATATTAATCTGCATGGCCTCTTTCACGCCTCCAATACACCCCATGCAGACCCTCCTAGGCTTAATTGGAAATGGAGGCTCACATCTTCCGGCTACTACACCACTCAAAGCCTTCGACGACACATTGAGCATACTCTGTGCCCAGAACCAAAAACTTTCGAATGGAACAATTGGCTGCCGCTGAAGGTCAATTTTCTAGCCTGGCGTATACTACACAACGGCCTCGCTACTGCCTCGAACCTCGCCCACAGAGGTATCTCCACCTCCAGCCCTCTTTGCCCATTCTGCCACCAAATGGAGGAGACCACAACACATCTACTTGGCACATGCTCATTCTCAAATAAAGTTTGGGAAGAAATTTCAAAGTGGTGCCGCATCAGTCCGATAATATTTTTGGAGGACACCGACTTCCTTATTATCCACAAGAGACAAAGGGGCAGCAAAAAATGGAAAAAAGTGGTTCAACTCATTGCTTTCGCTTCCATATGGTCTATTTGGAACCTTAGGAACGATGTCATCTTCAACGATCGCCGTCTCCCACCGGATAATCTCCTTGGCGAAATAAAATCCCTTAGTTTCCTCTGGATTAATAGCAGATCAAACCTTCCCCAAATAAGCTGGAATGATTGGTGTAGCTTCAGTTTTTGTAATTTCCTTCTGTAACTCTTTGGCTTTGTTAACATTTTGATTAACAAGCCTCTATATTAATACAACCTTTGTTTGCCTTTCAAAAAAAAATAAAAAAAATGCGGCAATCCATCCACCTCATTGTCTGTCTTTCTGCGCAAGATTGAATTAATGTTGGAATTCGCGTTTACTCTGTTCACTTTATACACTTTCTACACGAGTTTCTTAACTTTATCGATCGATTAGAGCACTAGCAGCCGTTAAAATGAAGGTCACGCGCCCGGTCAGCTCTTCCTCCCACGTGCCGCCGAGCCCGAGCTGCCGCTCGGGCGAACCCATCTGGCGCTGCGCGTGCCCGGGCTGAAGTCTGCCGCGCGTGCTCAAGCCATTGAATGCCCAAACGCGCGCCCTCCAGTTTGATGCCACGTGGCGGCCATCGGTTGGGCCGCCGAATCGACGGCCTACGGGCGCCACGTGGCGAGCTCTGGTTGGCCGGCTTATATGGCCATTGAAGAGCCGTTTTAACGGCAATTTTTTATTTTTTTTAATTTTTTTATTCAATTAATTTACCTATAAATACCCCATTCCATCTTCATTTTACCTCCACAATTCATACAAATACTCT
>JAOWBJ010000049.1:1617352-1632038 GCA_028566335.1 Monarda citriodora
ATGATTCTACAATTAAGATATATAATGTTCGAGTGGACGAGGTAATTCACAAATACTTCTCAGGATTTCCTATCAAAGAACCGTCATTGTTATTTCGGTTGAGGCTAAGAGTGGAAGTATGACATTCGCTACAATTTCTCTTGCAGGTCAAAAGCAAGCTTAAAGGGCACTCTAAAAGAATTACCGGACTTGCCTTTTCAAATGTTTTGAATGTCCTAGTTTCATCAGGAGCGGACGCTCAGGTCAATAATTAAACATAACATCTTTTTTGTTAGTTTACTGTTGGGTGTAAAACCTGAAAATATGTTTAGCACCAATATAGATTTGCTCATTTGCATTCATCTGTGGCTATTCCTCTCCAGCTTTGTGTATGGAGTTCAGATGCATGGGAAAAGCAAAAATCAAGATTTTTGCAACTACCTCCTGGGAGATCACCATCAGCACAATCGGAAACGCGCGTACAGTTTCACCAGGACCAGAGTCATTTTCTGGTTGTACACGAGACACAGCTTGCCATTTATGAAACAACGAAATTAGATTGTGTAAAGCAGGTAAGTGTATGATTTGTCTTGGATAAAATGAGAGTTCTTATAAGTGCAGATCTCCTAACATTTTTGCTTCTAATCATCCAGTGGGCCCCACGAGACTCTGCTGCCCCGATATCTCATGCAACATTTTCCTGTGATAGCCAGCTGGTATATGCTAGTTTTCTCGATGGAACTGTGTGCATATTCACTGCTGCACACCTCCGTTTACGATGCCGCATTAATCCTTCTTCCTATCTCCCCTCAAGTGTCAGGCAAGTGTTATTTTTTATGGAGCTTTTCTTCCTCGGGTTTCAGAGTATAAGAAATTAGGTTCTTTGCTTAAAACTATCTTAATTTAGATATGACTGGGATTTTCAATTAGTTAAACTTTCCCTTTCTATGCAACCTTTTCAATTCATATTAATTTTATCATAGGATCAATGGAAGGACTATTGAAACTCAAAACTGATTTGAGAACTTTTGAAGCCCATAGTCTGGATTTTCTGCCCATTTTTTCATGTTTCTTCTTCGCGTGTACATTTCTGCACGTGTTGACTTCCCGACTCTCACCTCCAAACTCCGATGACAAAGTTGAAAACATGGGCTCAAAAGACCCTCCCCATTGTTTCTACGAGAGAATTGTTACACATGGAAAAAAAAGTGGGGGTAAAATTGATAGTTTCATGGGGCACCGATAGTTCGAATAGAAAAGTGATATTAACCCTCTAAGTATATATGCTATTACAAACCTTGTTCCTTAAACTGCTCCTCATTTTTCTCCTGCAGTTCAAACGTGCACCCTCTCGTGATTGCTGCACATCCACACGAGGCAAATCAGTTTGCATTAGGCCTATCGGACGGTTCTGTTCACGTTGTTGAGCCACTCGAATCGGAAGGCAAATGGGGGGTCCCACCACCGGCTGAGAATGGGTCAGCGAGCAGCGTGCAGACCACCCCTTCTGCCCCGGATCAAGCTCAAAGGTGATCGACCAGCCTCACGAAATCAGACACGGCGGTAATGTTGCATTTTCTACCCTCAACGGTAAAAAGAGCAGATAACTTTTACTTGGTAGTGACCATGTATTTAACATATTATACCTGTACATTATTATTATTATTATGATTATTCTGGCAATTATTTCGTAACCACATTCTTCTTTCTCTATGTGTTGTGCACTGTTTTAGAGCTGGGTATGTAATTAACTCAGACCTTTTGCTCAAACATGCCAATTTTCATTTCTTTTTGACATTTTGGGTAAGATTTCATCATGTAAGAATATCTTCGCCTTTAGTGGTTTTGGCAGTTTACATTTTCTAGAGTTGTTCATTTTCTAGAGTTGTTCATTTTGATTTAGTTATTATTATTATTCGATTTTTACCGTCAATATTTATGCGTTAAATGTCGGTCTATTTTGAGTGAGTTCGGGTTCAATTCTCATCACCGAATGGTGCGTTTGATCGAGTTGAACCCAAAAAACCAAGAAAGTTTCATAGCTGAACAAGTGCTCCAAGCATTGCTAAAATGCATACGTTGAGAATGAGGGCAACCATTCAATTGGTATCTAAGTTTCCGAAGCAAATCAATTTCATTGTAACATGATAGGCAGGGGCAGAGCTACTTTGATGACGGGCTGAATTTTATGTTAGAGGTTTGACAGACAAAGTTCTATATAATATATAATATAATAGCACGAGCTTGTATATCAAAATATGTATAATGTATTTTAAAAATATAAATTTATAAGAACAAAAAAAAATTGGATGAGATGGACTTTAAATATTCTTGGCTCCGCCAGTGATTTATTTATGTGTTGCTGTCATATTTAAAGATGGCCGATGTGCAGATACAGGATCCCTCGAACTCGCTCCCAGACGAAAGGTTGTTTCATAATTAGTGAGGAACTCATGGCAGTCAAGTGGTTATATCATTACTCAAAACAGATATAAAAGTATAAAAGAGTACTACCGAACAGAAAAACAAGAACAAAGTTGGAGACTTCAACAAGCCCTCTCACGTGTTGGTCGGTAATCGTCGGTACTATACATGACACGTCATCATTGGCTTAAGGATTCATTAATCGTTGGCACTACATGCGGCACACCATCATTGACAGCCATCATCGGCTAAAGATCCATTATGGATCGGTCAACCACTCATTGGTAGCCATCATCGACTAAGGATCAACCACATCAACTTTGACCGGCACTGATATCATGTAGAAATGGACCTTTCACCCCGTAATAAGGCTTTATTATAAGGGGAGGGTACTCCAAATTATGTGTCATGGGTAAGTATGTTGCAAAACCGATATAGGACAAGTGGGGAACTTGGACATAAGGGCCCATGTTTTGGAAGGCTCCGTTGGCTGTGAGTCGATAATAATGGTGAGTGTCCTAATCCTTCACTATTGTACGCTTGCTAAGCTGCCAAATATGAGTGATGAGACGAGCAGATACTACAGGTCCCCTAACAGTTGATCCCAGAAGAAAGACCCGTACGTATTATATTTTTTTGCTCATGGGATGTAAGTATTGTATTATATTTGAACAACAGTAGAGCTTATCAATATATCTTTGTTTCTATAGAACGACAACTACCTAATATGTATTGCAATATGATGGAGTATGGCCCGACATCACTTGAGTCTAATGACAGAGCCCAATTATTTCGGCCCACTAGTCAAGGCTCAAGGACTCGGCCCCGTCAAATAGTTCGGCAACGAGACTCCGGTCCCTTCAACTCCGGAACAAAGCTCCATTCCGGTAACAAGTGAAGAAGCGACCAATGACCATAACGCAAGTAACTCCGGAATGTCAACCACTTCGGTACTTTACTTCGGATAAATTCATCCTCGTGGACTTGGTTATTTTTCCACAAGTAGGCTGCAAGCTCATAATGAGTCCGGCTACAGATGTGGGTGACGTGGCCATGCACGATCAGTACCCACGTCGTACGCCAACCCTAACCGCCTTCAAGAGGTTATCGCCATTCCTACTAGGCCTACCAGCTCAGTCCAATTTGTATAGGTGTATAAATAGCACCTTTCGTAGATTAGAAAGTTTATGAGCTATCAATTATTGTACTCTACTCTAAAGCAATAAATAAGCATACTACTTTCTCCCGTGGACGTAGATTTACGCTAGTAAATCGAACCACGTAAATTCTTGTGTGTTCTTTACTATTTTTTGCTATTAATTACTCCCTAAAAATCTGCACTCGATCACTGGTGCCGTCTGTGGGAAACTAAAAATTTGTGACGTGCAAATTTTCAGTTGAAGTAGCGATGGCAGGAACGAGAAGAGCGTAAAACACGCGCAACAACCCTCGTGCTAATGATCATGAAGCTGGCCCAAGCCAGCACCAGCGACGGGGAAAAGAACCTGCTCAGAAGAACATGAATCCTCCCCCAACACTGACCCGCCACAGAGTCAGCACTCGGGACAGCCCAGCCTCGACGAAGCTGTTCGGCGTTTCCTTGCTGAGAAGGAGGCGGAGTTTCTGGACTTTCTTCGGAGAGGACAGGACCCCCCCGCAAATTCAGCAAGGGGACAACCCCCCCCCCCACACTTCTTCAAGGGGGCCAACTCCTCCTCCGCCTCCTCCTCATGAAGACGAGACCGAAGTCTCCTCTCATCGTCCTAATCAGGGAGGCCACCGGAGTGAAAACCACTCCGTTCACCGAAGCAGACACCATGCACAATATCCGCCTCGTCATCATGAGCGGAACCATTCCCCGCCTCGCCACCGTCATGAGCTTAATTACCCCCCACCGCGCAACCCTGTTCCAGCCATTCTGGAGAATAGGTTTGCCGTATACGGAGCCCTTCGTACTCCGTATTCTGACGAAATCATCCGAACCCTCCTCCCGGATGGATACAAGGTCCCACCATTCACCTATGGATACAAGGTCCCACAACCAGGGCCTCAATGAGGTCCACATGTGCAAACTCTTCCCGGAGTTACTTGTCGGGAATGCCAGGAAGTGGTTCGATAGCCTCCCTTGCGGCAGTGTGCACTCATATCTGGATTTGATGAACGCCTTCTACAGAAGGTTTTTCTAGAAAGCTGAAGTCCGCATCACTCCGACTCAATTACTCTCCATCCATCAGGGTCGTGATGAAAAAATAAGCGACTTCATGACGCGATTCAACTAGGAGTTCCTACAAGTAGAAGATATAAATGATCTACTTGTAATTTCAGCATTTCAAAATGGAATCCTGCCCGGAGCTCTTTACAAAGAGCTCGTGAAGAGCAGTCCGCGAACCACACAGGAGATGTGGGCCATAGCGGACCAGTTTGCCCGAGCCGACGAGGCGGACAGGAGAAAAAGGTCTCTGGACAATCCGGTCCAGAGTGACAGGAAAAGACCCGAAGACCGAAGTGAACAAGGGCGCCAATCCCGGAGCGCCTTTGATAGATTAAGGGTTCCAGCCCAATCTTGATTAGGCCCCGGCCCAATCCAGAGAGGCCACAACCCTCGCTCAAACTCAGTACACGCCCTTGACGAAGCCAAGGGCAAAAATTCTCGAGCTACATTCGGCTATATTCGAGAAGCCAAAGCCAATGAAAAAGTCCGCCGCTCGTCAGAATCAGGACAAATACTGCCTCTTCCATGAAGACCATGGTTATCACACAACAGAGTGTCGTAACCTAGCGTCCGACATTGACGCTCTTGTTAAGGCAGGAGCGCTGAGGAAGTACCAAGACCGACAACAAGCCACTAAGAAAAGACATGGGAAGTCCGGCTATACTCCCCCCAATGATAAGAAACAAAACAGCAAGATCCTGAAAGGGACGATGAAGAAGTCCATTACGACGGAGTCATACAGGCGATTGACGCTCTTCCAGCTGGGAAGACAAAATCGTCTATCAAGGAGGAGTCGAGAAGCTCTCATAGGGAAGAACCGACTCATAAAAGGCTGAAAAAGAAGGAAGTCATCACTTTCTCCGATGCCGGCCATCTCACCGCATCAAGATGTTATCGTCATTCAAGCCGGAGTGGCGAACAAACTCATCCACCGAGTCTTCTTAGACACCGGAGCTTCGGTCAGCATTCTTTTCAAAGAGTGCTTTGACAAGCTAGAAGTCAATCCAGCCAGAATGAATCTGGCTCCCTTTCCTTATAAAATCTTTGCTCAAGAAGACACCAATCCGGGGGGGGGGGGTTTAATTAGTCTTCCCATTACTGTCGGGAAGGCACCCACTAGCGCCACTACGGTGATTGAGTTCTTCGTGGTGAAAACTCGATCACCGTATAATATCATCCTTGGGCGTGACTTGCTTAACTCCGTCCGAGCGGTATGTTCCACATACCATCTGATAATCAAATTCCCCACCAAGGGCGGAATAGCCACAGTCCGAGGGGATAAAAAATGGGCCAAGGAGTGCATGCATGTGTCCCTCAAAAGTGCCGAACAGACAGTTCGGAACTACCAAGCATAGAAAACCCCATCACCCTGAGGAGTTGGAAGAAGAACAACTGGGACCGAACTCTATGGAAGTCCGGCTATCCGAAGAGGACCCGTCCCGGACCATAAAAGTTGGCTTTGCTGGAACTACCCAACTCCGGACTCAAGTTATCCAACTCCTCAGGACCTATGAAGATGTCTTTGCGTGGTCACCACTGGACATGACTGGCGTATCACCGGACTTGATCACACACCGTCTGAACATCGACCCATCAGCCCGGCCCTTCCAATAAAAGCAAAGGCTTTTCGCTGCCGAACGCAATCAAGTCATACATGACGAAGTGCGTCAACTGCTCAATACCGGAGTACTGTTTGAAGTGAAGTATCCAACTTGGATAGCCAATCCACTTATGATCAAGAAGAAAGAAGGGGGTGGCGAATGTGCATAGATTATACAGATCTAAATAAGCACTGCCCAAAAGATTGTTACCCACTCCCCAACATAGATAAGAAAGTCGAAGCTTTAGTTGGTTTCGAAGTTTTTTCGTTTCTTGATCTGTACAAAGGCTATCACCAAGTACTTATGAATGAAGAAGATGCTTCTAAAACTGCATTCATTACTGACTTCGGCATATTTGCATACAAAAAGATGCCATTCGGACTTAAGAATGTTGGAGCTACCTATGAACGAATGGTGGACAGACTCTTCCGGCACCACATCGGCAAAAATGTTGAAGTCTATGTCGACGATATCGTAGTCAAAACTAAAAGCATTTCTGAATGCGTGGATGACTTATGAACAACGTTGGACATACTTCGGCAGGCCAACCTCAAGCTCAACCCCAAAAAATGCACATTCCTAGTAGATTCCGGAAAATTCTTAGGCTGTTGGGTATCAAAAGAAGGACTCAAGGCTAACCCAGCCAAAGTCCGAGTAGTGCGAGACATGGAAATGCCGAAGTCCATCCACGATGTGCAATGGCTCACCAGATGTCTAGTCGCGTTAAATCGTTTCCTCTCACAAGCAGCCGAGAAGCAACTACCTTTCTTCAAAATATTGAAGAAAGCTCTGAAGTTTGAGGAACTTCGGCTATACTTAGCTGAACTATCCACGCTGTCCGTACCGAAAAAATGCTGAAGCTCTCTAATTATACATAGCCGCTTCGGACGAAACCATCAGTGCAGTATTAGTCCGTGATGACAGACGCAAACAATACCCCATCTACTTCATCAGCTGAGCGCTTAGAGGTCCGGAAACCCGCTATCAGCCTTTGGAGAAGACTGCCTTAGCTTTGGTCAATGCGGCGAGGAGACTACGGCCATACTTCTATGCCCACACCATACAAGTCCTCACTGATCTTCTGCTTCGGCAAGTTTTAACCAAGCCCGAAGCATCAGAACGAGTGGAAAAATGGGCTGTAGAGTTGGGAGAACACTCTATCGAGTACCTACCCCGCAAAGCAATCAAAGGCCAAGCCTTGACAGAAGGATATGTGGATGGAGCCTCCGGCAAACATGGAAGCGGAGCCGGTATACTGCTTATTGCTCCAGACGGGCATGAAGTGACTTAATCACTCCGGTATAAGTTCCTGACTACGAACAACGAAGCAGAGTACGAAGCCATCCTTGCCGGACTTTGACTAGCGCAAAGCCTCAATGTCTCGTCCATAAAAATTCACAGTGACTCACAAGTGGTGGTGGGTCACATAACCGGCACTAGCGAAGCCCGTGGGGACAGAATGAGGAAATACTTAAGTAAGGTCCGGAGTCTTCAGCAAAATTTCTCATATTTCCGAATCGACCGGATCCCAAGAACACAGAACAACCGGGCGGATATCTTGAGCAAGATGGCTTTGTCGAAGCATTCCAAAGTGGAGGAATTGCAACACAACAGCATCGATGCACCCGCCGAAGTGAAGGCAATTACAGCCTCGCCAAACTGGATGACCCCCATATCCGTATATTTGGAAATTGGGCAGTTGCCGGACGACAAGATCGAAGCTAGGAAGATCTTGAGCCGATCACTTCGGTATGAACTACACCAAGGAATTCTCTACAGAAAGTCGTACCTCCAGCCACTACTTCGGTGCATAGGGCCGGATGACACGGACTACGTCTTGAGAGAAGTCCATGAAGGATCGTGCGGAAGCCACATCGGGGCCCGAACACTCGCCAAAAAAGTAATGAGGTGGGGATACTACTGGCCCACACTAGTACAAGACGCAGTCACCCTCATCAAGACATGCCCGGAGTGTCAGATTCACGCCAATGTGCCCCGGGTGCCGCAAACTGATCTTACAACCATGCAAAGCCCATGGCTTTTCATGCAATAGGGAATCAATATTGTGGGTCCTTCGGAAAAGGCACCAAGGCAAATGCAGTTCTTGATCGTGGCAATCGACTACTTTACGAAGTGGGTGGAAGCCGAACCCCTTGCCAAGATAACGAGTACCAATGCCCTGGATTTCGTCTGGAAGAACATAGTATGCCGCTTCGGCATACCCCACATCCTTGTTTCGGACAACGACACTCAGTTCACGGATAAGAAATTCAAAGAATGGTGCCAAGAGTTGAAGATCCAGCAGCACTTCACTTCGGTTGGTTACCCTCAAGCAAATGGGCAAACTGAAGTCACCAACCGAACCATTCTGAAAGGATTTAAAACTCGACTAGATAAAGCTAAAGGATTATGGGTCGAAAATCGTCCCCAAGTCCTGTGGTCATACTGGACCACCCCACGAACCGCCAACGGAGAGAGACTCCGTATAGTCTAGTGTACGGAGCCGAAGCAGTGATTCTGGTAAAAATCGGCATGCCTAGTCCTCGCACACTAAACTTCGATACCGAAGCAAATGAAGACAGACTAAGAGTTGAGCTCGATCTAGCCGAAGAAAAGAGGGAGCTTGCCTTCATCAAAGAAGCCCAATACAAGCAGCAAGTAGTCCGTTACAATAGCAAAAGGGTGAAAATGCAGCAATTTCAAGTAGGCGACCTAGTTCTAAGGAACAACAAAGTGAGTCGAGCGGAAAAGCTTGGCAAACTAGAAGCTATTTGGGAAGGGCCGTACCGGGTGAGCGAAGTTCTCGGCAAAGTGTCTTACAAACTGACCTACATGTCCGCCGAACAAATACCCCGCACTTGGCATGTTACAATCCTCAAGAAATACTACCTATGAATGGTCTTCGTTACTACGTAGTCGCATGTATGTCCGGTCGTCTAGAGTTTTAAGTCCGGTTTGTCTTCGGTCTTCGTATGTCTTTCAGTCCGTATGTCTTCGTATGTCTCTTTTATGATGTAAAACCTTTGATTTTGTTTATAAAATCTTCTCTTCATACTTGCATATCTTATTTTTATTATTTATTGTATGTGTGTCCGAAGTCCCATTCATATTTTACTATCCCGATTCAAAAGGCTGGCCCCCTTTTTTGAATCCAACCGAAGACACAAAAGTCAAATCTTCTTTAAGAAGGTACAAGACTTGTCAAGGTTTTTTAAATATAAAGCACTTCGTTATCCGAAGCACATATACCAAAACGCGTTAAAGGAAGTCCGATCCTAGCGATAAAACTCGCCAAATAAGGACACAACCCACTTCGGTCATAGCCGAAAACAAAATAATTTCGGTTAAAGCCGAACACAACAATGAGATAAGAATTCTGTAAATAAGTTGTAACTATTCAGCAAAGCAGAACAAATTCATTAAACACTTAATGTTTGTATATATACATTCCTAGCTATTACAATCATGATACATGTTTCTTCGGCACACTGCAGTGTAACCAGTTCTCGGCAAAGTCAGAAGGCTTTTTGGACCGCATGAATGCGTCCAAGTCAAAAGTCTTCTTATTAACTCCGGCACCCTGACTCCGGGATGACGAACCGACTGGTTTCTTCCCACGGTTCTTTTTCTTGTAAAGCCGGGCCATATCTTCTCTCCGATCTTGCTCCATCGGTTGGCGATTGTAGACAATGTTCGCCCCACTGGGAAGTGGGACACTATCCACAGTCTCTTTCACTCTAGGATACCGAACTAGGAGGAGCGGGTACGCTTCGGCCAATTTACGGATGACATGTATTTCGGACTGGTATTCATTGTTGTACTCGTTGTGTTGTTTCTTTGCTTCACGACTCTGTGCCCAGGCTTCCCAGATCTGATCCTTAGCATCATCAATGGTGAGCCCACCTGCACTTCGGATCATCCGTTCATACTCCTTATTCTCGTCCCTCGTACGTCGTCAGCCAGAATTCGGATCATCCGTTCATACTCCATCTGCATATTCTTGGCAATCACTTCATCGTAATTAACTTGGTCTTCCTGAGCTCTGTTTTTGGCTTCGTCTACCGCTGAAGTGTATAGCCTTTTCCAACGAAGGATTTCTAACTCCTTAGAATTTATCATACAGAGTAAGTCTTTCAGTTCGGATTCCCAATTAAAAGTAGTACGCTACAGATTATGAAAACATAAAATAAAAATGTAAATGGCGCAAGTTAAGTGCTAAAGCATTTTTATTTCATGCAAAGAGAGTACAAAAGGTGGCAACCAAGCCAGAGTACAAGTCCGGACATCTAACTACAAAGAAAAACAAAGAGGGGAGAGTAGTCATACTTCGATATTCTCTCCCCCCGTCCCTCCGGTAGCTATGGCTTCGTCACCCACCGGAGGAGTCTCCGGATTCTGCTGCTGCGGCACTTGTTTTTCCGGCGAGGCACCCTTCTCCTCATTTGCCGGAGTCTCCTTCTCTCCGTCACCATCCACATCCATTGGCGCCGGAGCCACATAACCTAAAACAGCAAAAGCCGCCTCCAACTTCTCGTCTCGGTCCACAGTGTAGGACTGGACTGCCTCAACTGTTAGCGGCACCGAACTACTCGCCAATTCCGTGAGAAGCGGCAAAGATTGAAGGCGCACTGCAATGGTTTCGGCATACCGGGGAATGCACACCTCTTCCCCGGCTTCGCCGAACTCTGAGACCAAGTTCACCAGGTCTCCGGAGAAGGAGAAAAACTGAGAACTCATGAAAATTCTCTCCACAGCAGCACAGAGAACCTCCCCTTGTGCGGCCTCGATAGACGCCACCTCTTCCTCATGGGCTCTCCTCATTAGCTCCATCTCCGCCTTGGCTCTCTCGACTGTCCTTGTCGCCTTGGCCAAGACGGACTCCAGCGACTTGGCCTCAGATGGCTATTTGGCGGCATCCTCCTTGGCCTTGTCCGAAGTTTCGTGAGCTTTTGCACATGACCGCTCCAGCCTCCGGTAGTCCGCATTGATCTGCTTCAATTTGGACTGCACAAAGCCGGAGAGGTACTCCGTCCTCTGCAACAAAGTCGAAGTCAGCACCACAGAGTAACAAAACAATGCAAGACAAAGCAGCCAAGGACGTTACCTCCAAAAAACTTGTAGGCGGATCGCCTTGAGAAACGGGTGCATTTACTGCACCCGAAGTACCGTGCCCCATTGGCACCTCCTCGATCGGAGTCAAAGAAAGACTCCTCATTCCGTCATCCGCAATCCTCTCTGAAGATTTTGAAGAGGACGAAATGGTCACCCTCCCCGGACTAGTAATAGCCGCGGCATCCGAAGTAGTCGTCCTATGCCTCTTCGGCGGCCTTTCTTACCCGGCGTCCGAAGCCACAAACTTCTTCTTCTTGTTCAGCTTACTTAGCATATTCACTGCAACAAAAGCAATTGAAGTTAAACACCGAAGCTAAAAAAGAAAAGCACCATACTAAACTATATCCTCACCCCGAGGGACTTCGTTTTCAGCGGTCGCCTCGGGCAGAGCCATACCCCCCAAACGAGTTCAGACTCGTCCAAATCTCTTGTCACCATCGGAATGACGAAGAGGCAATCTTCAACAGGACCCAAATAGTCCATCTTCGGAAGACAGACTGTATGGTTTACATGTCTCCACACGAAGCTAGGAGTTCCGGAACCCTTATAAAAGAAAAATCTCTTTTGCCAGTTCGACCACTTCGTGTTCGTCTTGGCTTTAAACTTACGAACAGGGGTGAGATAAAACCAAGACCCCTTCCGCCGGAATTGGAAAAAATAAACTATTAAATCTAGAAAAGGCTTATATCCGGCTCTCGCAACTTCGGCTACGAATACGGTCAAGTGCTTCCAGGAATTGGGAGTCACCTGACCTAAAGGAAGATAGAAGGATGTCAAGAGTTGGGCAAAAAGAGGATGAAGTAGGAAGCGGAGTCCGCAAATTAGACTCGCCTCGCACACGGTGCAGTAGCCTAATGGCGGGTGGTCAGCCCTATCCGTCTCGCGAGGCACTCTCGCTTCGGTACCGGCTGGAAAATAATATTTGAAGGTTAACCCGTCAATGGTACTCCTACTCAAAATAGAATTGTACTCACTGACGGGAAGAAGATTGGCCTTTTTTGTTTTATTCCCACCAGCCCTTGTACTCGCGACCAACACACCAGCAGGCTCATCTGCATCTTCCTCACTCTCTAAACCACCCACTTCTTCCCCGGCATCCTCACCATTATTATTCACTGATACAGATGGCTGAGAAGAAACCGTCTCTTCATCCCCCATCCCAGCTATCCTATCTACCCCAGTCATGATGTTCAAACCTTCATCTACACTAACTGAAAGAGAATCAGAGAAAGAGGGAAATATATCCATACTTACTTGTTGATTTAAGGTCGAAAGCGCCAGAGGAATTTCAGAATCACGCAGTAACAATCTTGCAGAAAGGAATTTGCATAATAATTTTTGCACAATGGAAATGTGAAGGCGGAAAGCGAAAAGGACTTCCCCACCACCCCCTAGGGTTTTTATGGGAACCAAGCGACGATTTGAATCCCGCTTTTTCGGGATTCCAATCGTCGCATTTAATGTCTGCATAAAGTGCAGCGTACCCTTTTCCACGTCAGCATTGACTACACTCCGGCGTGCCGAAGTTGTCCGCACTTTTTATTATTCCGGCACTCCTGAAGTTTCAAAGTTGCTCGAATATCATTATGTCGCTATATCTGAAGTATGAACGGCTTTCCTCATTGCCTCACTTTTAGGGGGGGTAGTGATGGGATATGGTCCAACACCACTTGAGCCCAATGACAAGGCCCAATTAATTTCGGCCCACCAGTTAAGGCTCAAGGACTCGGCCCAAACAAATAGTTCGGCAATGAGACTCCGGTCTCTTCAACTCCGGCATGAAGCTCCATTCCGGCAACCCATGAAGCGTCCATTGACCGCGACACAAGTAACTCCGGAATGTCAGCCACTTCGGTAATTCGCTCCGGATAAATTCATCCTCGTGGACTTGGCCATTTTTCCATAAGTGTGCTGCAAGCTCATAGCGAGTCCGGCTAGCGACGTGGGTGACATGGACATGCATGATCATTACCCACGTCGCACGCCAACCCTAACTACCTCCGAGCAGTTATCGCTATTCCTATTGGGCCTGCCGGCCCAACCCAGCTTGTATAGGTGTATAAATAACACCTTTTGTAGATTAGAAAGTTTACGAGCTATCAATTATTGTACTCTATGCAAAAGGAATACAAACATACTATTTTCTCCCCGTGGACGTAGATTTACTTCAGTAAATTGAACCACGTAAATTCTTGTGTGTTCTTTATTTTTCTGCTATTAATTATTCTCTAAAATCTGCACTCGATCAGGGACCATATTGAAACTCATCCAACCTATACTAGTATATTTAAATAAATATACATTTTAGGCTGCCCAAAAGTGACCATACCCGATAAACAAACTGAGTACTTCAAAGGAAGAACCATAAAGAACATATAAATAATTGAGGGAGGGAGATCCACGAGGCTCTCAACCATCCCTATATCGAAAGAGGAAGTTGAGATACTCCAACTAATCCATCCGAACGAGCGCCTTTACATGGTGAGGTGTTGAAACCACAACATAAGTCATTAGGGCAGAGGTCTGAGACCCCTACCGGCCAAGTAATCTGTAAGCGGTTCCCCTCTCAGTAGATATGGGAGAACTGGTGAGAATTCCCACCATAGGGTGGCGCACATCCGCCGCTCCAAGGTTCTTCGATGAGAGTATAGAGTAGTCCAATATTAAAAATCAAGCCTTGAAGAAGAGCTAGAAGCTCCGCCTCGGAGCTCGATTTGGCTGAGAGTGGGGCATAGTAGGCAACGAGCATGGCGCTATCCGAGCCTCGGTTTACGCCCCCACCACTAGACAACGTCAGAGCGACTCCGTCATCTGAGTCATGTTAATTCTCTATAAAACAAACTCTTCTAAAATAGTTCTTTGTGCATTTATAGAATATTAGACACGCTCTATTGCCTACCATAAACGCATTTACCGTATTCAATCTTGATGTATTAGCTTTATTTCCATTTTTTTTTCAGTTCGAATTTAGTTTTTTAAGTAGAGTTTAGTTGTTTTAGCATAGTTTAGTTATTTTGGTATGAATTTTATTAGCTTCTTGTAATGGCCCGAATTTTAGAATTAATAATAATACAAATTCGTTCCTAGGTTCTACTATGTTTGATTTTATAAAGAGGAGTTAAGGTTATTTAATGTTTCTAAGAGCACTGGTGTGCCAAATTAATAAATTGAAATGCCTTCCTTGAAGTCGGCGCCTCGTATGACTAAAGTGAAATGGTATGATGACTACTTGCGTTAGAAACTTAGCTGGTGGTGGCTAGTTAAGTATAAATAACTATAAATGATTGCACTATTTTTGTGTCTGTTTTTCCTTAGTATTTCGTAGTATTTTAGTGTTATTTCTATGTGTTTTAGTTCG
>JAOWBJ010000051.1:1970-13729 GCA_028566335.1 Monarda citriodora
CATTAAGACCGCATGTAGTTTCACATTTGTGAAATCAGAAATATTTGCCTAAGAAGAACCGTAAGTATTAGCCTCCTAAACCCTTAAGCTATAAATATGAAATCATATTAATACCAAACACTAATAGCCTCACAAATTATTGGTGATACTTTTATTAATAGAGAGAATACAATACGTCTCAATAAAAGTTCATCATACATAGCCATCAAATCCTGTTTCTGATCTAACAATATAAAATTAAGTTAAGAATGATCAGGCTGATAAGTAAGAGAAAAATGGTTGGCACAAACAATTATTGAAGATTATCACAACTTCTACTTGACCTACCTAGTTTCTTCCAACCGTAATTTTATCGTATTCTATCAAGCAAAGTTCCAATATTGGTTTTTCATCAAGGAGGTCAGAATCTACATACCGTCTCAACATCTGGTCGTCTCCTCTGCCACCTCGACCATTGTTCCTTCTCAGTCCTCCTCCAATTCCACCAAAGTTCTTCACTCGTAAGTGGATCTTCAATCAGTTTCTTAGCTTCCGGATCAACAAAGGGGTGAGGATTTCCAATCTTCTTGTCATGTTCATAGCTACTCAATTCCTCCCCTGTAGGTTCTGACTGATATACAACATACGAGCGATCCTTCAGTTCATCAAGTGAATCTTCTTGAGATTCAACCTCCACTTCATCATTCACAACTACACTCGTTTCTGAAGACTCGGATGCAGAAGGCGAAGACTTGTTCCTCTTCCTCCTACTCCCCGGATTCTTCCCAAAAGATGGTTTTCCAGTTGAGACGCCAGTTGGTTCAGGAGCCCGTGCAGCCCTTACTCGACTAGATGTGCCTTCTGGCCAGTACTCTTCCCCTGGAATGCTAGCACGGGCACCGGAAGCCGGCTCAAGCTGGCCCGAAGTGGAGTCCATATAGCTATGATATGGGTAGCGCTCGACTGAGACATGCTCAATAGGGCTCGTTTTGTCATCTTTCTCGCACTTTATATGAGGAAGTATAGGACCCCTCTTCTTAAACTTTGATATTGAAGAAGAAAATGGACCTGCAAATGGTAGCTGGAACCGACCAAAGGATAAAATTGTAAGGAGAAAATGATATGCATAACTGGCATAGACTTGCAATCTATATTTCATCATTGATCTGTGAGAGAACTGGTCTAAAGCAAAAGAAAGACGAAAATCAAGAATCGAGCCTCCAGTTCCACGGTTTGAGAAAGCAATTTAAGTTCATAGTTGCAAGTAACACAGATTAATCTTTGTATAACCGTGTCAAAACAAAGCAACTATTTTTAAATTTTGAGAAAGAAAACGGCGTGAAATTATATTAGCTTTCAATAAATAATCTGATGGTGAAAATGGCATCACTCATTATAAGTTCATCATCAAAACTTATCATGAATTCAAGAAACAGTTCAAGTGAAAACATGAGATGAATTCCAAAAATCATCAACACTAAAAACGGTTGCCCAACACAAAAAATTCAAACCTTGAGATTCATGGAGACGGCCCCGTCCACTGAGACCAGCCTTCTAAATCCTCCATCTGAAATAATAGAATCCAAAGATTTGAGTAGTTGAAGTTAATCGCGGAAAAGCCATAAAAAGTAGCGAAAATTCGGTGACCTTGATAATGCCAAGAAGGAGAAACAGAAGCCATTTCCCCCAAAAAATCTCACTTGGGTTTAAGCAGAAAAGAAGAAATCTCACTTGGGTTTTAGAAGATGGAGCGAAGTAACTTCTACAAAAGTTGCCGATAACGTTTAATTTACCGTTGTGCTGAAACCGTACCGGGTTTTATGTTATACAACGACTTTAGTTGTTCCAAACCTTTGCGATTTTTTATTTTTATTTTTTTTACTTCTCTCACAGTCAGTTCGAGCTTTGAAGCGGAGCTCTTCGCTCTTCTTTAAGGTTTGACTCTGGCTGCGGATTTCGCCTCCCGGATCTGAATCGAGCTTGATTCTGCTATTGTTCTATCTTCGGGGTACCTTGGGGCTGCGAATATGCACCACATCATGGCGCGCATTCGGGTCCTGCTCCGACTGCTGGAGTTCCGGTTCTCTCACATCTTCCGTGAGAGAAACCGTATTGCTGATTACTTAGCTGGTAGGGGGCTCAGACCCCTACTTTGGAGGTCTTAGACTCTGCTACGGCGCCTCTTCGTGCCCTTTCTCTTGCTCGGATGGACCAGTTGGACTATCCCAACTGGCGCTTCAGATATCGGGATGGCTGAGCTGCACACTGCACCAGCTGTCCCCGCTCTTTCCTATGACATGGTTAGTCTTGTACGCATTTGTTGTTTGCTCATTGGTGAGTATGTCGATTTTATTTTCTGTGTTCTTGTTTGGGTGCAAACAGGGGATGTGTTGCGCAGTGCACCATCTCTGCCCGTATTGGGTTTTGTTTGCACCGTGATTGCGATTTTAGTACGGATCGGGGGATAGGTTTGCATACTGCACCATCTCTCCCCACTCTGGGTTTGATCCGTGATTGTGTTTTTTTGTTGGAATTTTGGTTTATCCAAAATAATTAATAATTAATATTTAATTTATTTAATAAATTTAATATTTTATTATTGTTCTACTCTCGGAGTAGATGAACGTGGTGTACTTATTTTCTCAAAACCGAATTCCGGTGAGTTAGATATAAGTGTTTAAAGTTTGAAGTGGATTCTTCATTCTTTGTAGTGGTGAGAGTATTGTACCACATTGGAGAAATACCATTGTGGGGGAATGTTTATAAGTGAATAAACATGTGGGCTTAGTACCAAGTGGGCTAAGTGGGTGTGTAAGAGAGTCTGGGCTCGCGCGCGCACACACACACGTGCGCGCCGCCGTCCGTCCAGCTCGGGTCGGGGTCGGGTCCGAGTTTCGTAGCAAATTTTCTTTGTATTACAATTTTCGTTGTAATCATTGTTTCTAATATATAGATATATTCTATTGAAGCAACCATGTATGATTATTTTAAAAAATCATTGTTTCTCAATCAAATTGTGAAAAGAGAGGTTAGAAGAATATAAGAAAGGTAGAAACGCAAAAGTAGAAAGAAATGAAATCATAATTAAATAAGGAAATTATTGAAGACAGATATTTAATAATTTAGATATAATTATCCTAATACCATTAGCTAGCTTTGCATAAATTATTGAATCACGACTAAAAAATTTAATTTTAAAATTATGTTAAAAAAAACAGTGAATATAGATTTATATTATTTTAAAGGTAAATTCATTGTATGTCACGAGCAATGCAATGCACTGTATATTATTTTAATGGTAAACTAATTGTATTTCGGGTCCCGAGATAATGATGATGCTCCCTATGTCCCGTTTCATTAGTCTATATTCTTTTATTGGACGTTCCATATAATAATTCACTTTTTAAAATAATAAAAGTTTTATCTCACAATAAATATTATTTTAAAAATTTTTCTCTACTTTATTGATTTATGTGCCGAATTCAATATGGAGTAATGAAACGGGACGAATGGAGTAATAATAAGCCCAGATGACTAGATCCACAAACATCTCCAACTTCAGTAGTGTCAGAAGTTTCAGCATTCTACACATCACCTAATTCTAGAGTCTAAAACTTTCATTCAGTGAGCAACAATAATGCATTGTTCTAAGACGAAAAAAGAAAATCAAATAGAAAGTAATATGAATAAAAAATGGTACTTGGATGTGAAAAAAAAAAAAAAAAGTAGCATCCAATCTTCATTTCAGCGGTAGTTGTGATATCTGGGGCTGTACATGGAGCTTTCTGCATATTCTACCAAATTCTGTGGTTGTGGTAGTCGAGTAGCCAGCCCTGCAACACGGTAGAAACCGAATATCAGATGTAATCAAGTATTTTCATTCAACACAACATGATAGGGCTTGCTTCTCCAAGCTCTTCCGGCTGTTCGAAGATAAGCGAGGGGAAAGGAATTCTGGCAAGTAATTGTTGATAAATATTCTCAATGAATACAAAGGAATAACAATGGACGAGAGAGCTTTTCGGGAAGAAAGTATTCTTAGTACTTAATTTCACACGACTCTATCTAACGAGAGACTATAATTTATAAACTTTCACCTGCTTGATTCGGACTTACGACCTGGAAAAGAATTAAGAAAAAAACCCGTGAAGACGACTCTATCTAACAAGATGCATGAGAATGTCATCTTGTTCGACTTCGGGAATACATCGTCGAATGGTATGATCGGCCCCTATCTTCCACAAGTAGGGATCATCCCAAAAATAACTTTGAATCTTCATTCTTTGGGCCTTGGTGATGATCAGTGAAGGAGGCAGATCTCCGGTTGTAAGATAGTTGACGATGTCCGCACAACCATGATTCCTTGCTTCCGCCTGCCTTTTCAGCTGGAGCCTCCAGATTGCCTAGTTGGACAACTTGGGCAGAGCACTATTGTTCTTCCGGAAATAAATCATTGACTGGCTCGTGAACTCCTTCCTTCACTATGCGGCTCAAATGGTCAGCAACTTTGTTTTCAGCTCCTTTCTTGTCTCGAACCTCCCAATCGAATTCTTGGAGTAAGAGAACCCACCGAAACAAGCGGGCTTGGCTTCTTTCTTGGACAAAAGTTACTTGAGCGCGGCGTGATCGGTGTACACAATAATTTTCGACCCAAGAAGATAGGGTCGAAACTTCTCAAATGCATAGAGCACCGCAAGAAGCCCCTTCTCGGTGGTGTCGTAGTTCCCTTGAGCTTGATTCAAGGTCCTTTATGCATCATAGATATCATGGCTCTCCTTCCCAACTTTTTGACTGAGAACTGCTCCAACCGATTGGTCACTTGCATTGCACATGATCTTGAAAGGAATGCTCCAATAGGGGTCTTGAATAACCGGTGCAGAGATCAATTTGTCCTTCAAAGCTTGAAAAGCCTTCTTGCAATATTCATCAAATAAGAAATCAACGTCATTTTGAAGAAGGCGTGTCAAAGGACGAGCTATCTTTGTGAAGTCTTTGATGAACCTTCGATAAAATCCTGCGTGACCTAGAAATCTACGGATCTCCCTTTGATTTGTTGGGTAGGGCAGTTGAGCAATTACTTCGACTTTGCCTTTGTCGACTTCAATTCCTCTTCTGGATACCACATGGCCAAGTACTATCCCTTCTTCCACCATGAAATGACATTTATCGAAGTTCAATACGAGGCTTTTGTTCTCGCATCTAGCAAGCACCAAGTCGAGGTTGTTCAAACACTTGTCGAAGGAATCTCCACATACGGTGAAATCATCCATGTAGACCTCAATACACTCCTAAATAAGATCGGAAAATATACTCATCATACATCGTTGAAAGGTTTCGGGCGCATTACATAACCCGAATGGCATACGCCTATATGCATAAGTGCCGAAAGGGCATGCGAAAGTAGACTTTTCTTGATCACCGGGGTTGACATAGATTTGAAAATAACCGCCATACCCATCGAGAAAACAGAAATACTTCTTCCCGGCTAGCCTCTCGAGCATTTGATCGATGAATGGTAGAGGGAAATGATCCTTCCGAGTGGCATCGTTCAACTTTCTATAATCAATGAAATTCTCCACCCGATCACCAATCTTGTAGGAACCAACTCATTGTTAGCATTTTCCACGACTTGAATTCCAAATTTCTTTGGCACCATGTGGATAGGGGTGACCTATTTTCTATATCGGGTATAAGGTAGATGATCCCGATTGATAGTAACTTGAGTACTTCTTTCAACACCACTTCTCTCATGTTCGGATTGAGCTTCCTTTGGGGATCACCGTGTGGTTTGGCATTGTCCTCCAAGTAATGCATGCAAATATCAGGACTGATCTCCGTAAGATCGGCTAGAGTCCATTCGATTGCTTTCTTGTGTCTCTTCAATAACTCGACCAATTGCTCCTCTTGATCTCCTTGCAAACCACTATTGATTACGACTAGAAGAGTGTCATTTTCGCCCAGATAGACATACTTAAGGTTGGGTAGCAGGGGCTTGAGCTCTAATTTTGGCGCTCGCACTTCCGAAGGCACCATCTCTTCTTCCGCTTTCAGATTGGGCAGCTTAGACGCGCTGGCCAATTTGCAAGTATTGGGCAAAGCGCTAACAGGTTTGGCTCCTTCCCGCTGGTTGCACCATTTCATAATAGCTGCCTCAATTTCTCCATCAGTTAACCCTTGTGTAGTGAATAGCACGCTAGCCTCAAGCTCGGCTTGTTCTTCAATGGTTGGACTAGGGTACCTATCTTGCAAGAAACTCGTTCTCAAGGTAATCTTGGACCATGGGGTTAATGATATCCAAAGAATTTGTATTGTCAGCATCCAAGGGTCTTTTCATAGCATCATCAATACAAAATGTATATTTTTCTCCATAATAGTCCTAACAAATAGCACCATCAAACACATTGATCATACTTTTCGCCGTTCTCATGAAAGGTCTACCTAACAATACACCACTTAAATCTTTGGATCTCACATCATTCATGGGAATCACATACAAATCGACAGTATATTGAAATTCATGCACTTTGACAACCACATTTTCAAGAATTCCTTCGGGACATATGCATGACCTATCGGCTAATTGAATAAATACCCTTGTCTCCGACATTTCAACACCAACCATGCGATTATAAATAGACAAAGGCATGACATTTATAGAAGCTGTTAGTGTTGTGTTTGTGTGTTTTAATAATGTGTTGTGTGTGTGTGTTTTATGTCTTTTTGTCTCGTATTTCGTGTCTTTGTCTCATTTATTTGTTCGTGTTTTGTTTTTGTTCTTGTAGTGCGAAGAAATGAAGAAGAGGATAGGAAAGGAACAAAAGAACGAACAGAAGAAGGATCGAGGCAAGAATGGGGAAAACACAAGAGGGAGACAGCTAGAGAAGGCCAGCGATCGCTGGCCATGGTATCAAAACGCATGGTATCAGGAAAATTTGGGACACGAAATTCGCGCTATAAATAGCGCGGGGAGAGAGAAAATAGCAGTTTTCATCTTCCTCAGCAACAGTTATGCGATCAGAGCCCCATTTTTCCCAAAATTCTCTTAGATTTCTTTTAGTTTAGCTTGCCATTTACTACTACTTTGGAGATTAACAACATTTGTCATCATCTAGCATGGATTTGGGGAAGTTTTCCTCTACTTTTCAATTACCCACACCTTTGGCAGATTTTCTCTTATTTCTTCTACATTGCTATTGTTATCTCATTTTCTAATGGATGAATTGATGATTTGTGTTTGAAATTATGTTGTGCCTAGTTAGATTTGTTGTTTTCACAATTTTTTTCAATTGTTTCATTTCAATTACTTGCCTAGATCTGTCGATGCAAATGTCAAGTTCTTATGCTTTTGATTTAATTGCTTATGAATTCTATGTTTGGATGCAATTTCAATTGACAAATTTAGATTATGATTTATTGATTGTAGCCTAGTCAAATTTACCTTCGCGAATATGTTGCTCTTCATTTTCGCTACTTTCCATTTCGTTGGACTTGGACATTTCAACCAATCCATGTGTGTGTTAGATTAGATTAGATTAGATTAGAGAGTGAATGTTCTATTATTGATCAAAGCCTTTAAAAGTTTTCCTTGAGAGACGACTTTGGGTGACGCTTGCTAGTGCTATAATCGACCTCTTATTGTTGCGAGCACGCTTGCGTGAAACAAATTTTGGCGCCGTTGCCGGGGAAAACTTTAGGCGTTTGATTGCGTAGAACTTTATAAAAAATAGAAAAAAAATGCTATTCGTTTCGTTTTTGTGCTTTTTGTTTTAGTTTCTCTCTTGCTCTTGTTCTACTTACTCATTTGTGGATGCTCTTTGGTTTATGCTAGGTACGAGAAGCAAACAAAGGCGTTTGGTTCCTTTACTTGATAACATAAATCAGAGAGCGGACATCCTTGCTAGAGTTAAGGAAGAAGAAGAGTGGGAGAATTATTGTTTTGATTTCTTGTTCAAGGAAGAGTGTGGAGTCAAGATGGCTTTGATGGGGGATTTTGATCGCCCTACTTTTGGGTCTACGACGTCCGCTATTGTTTTGAGCGCGGACGTGCGTAATCCCGAGTTGAAGCCACAATACCAAATGTTGCTGCCCTCTTATCATGGAATGGCCAATGAGGATGCCTTCACCTTCATCCGTGAGTTTTGCTCGACGGTCCAAAACTCTCCGTTGGGAGGAATTTCCGAAGATAGCTTGAGGATGAAATGATTTCCTCTCACGCTTAAGGATCGGGCGAAAACTTGGTACATGTCCTTGCCCGCCAACTCTCTTACCTCATGCGACAAGTATGCAAGAAGTTCATGCTGAAGTATTACCCAAATAGGAAGACAAGAGATTCATCTGAAGATAATGAACTCTGTGCAAGGTGTTGATGAGCCTATCCATGAGGAATGGGATCGCTTCCAAGAGCTCCTCCAACAATGTCCCCACCACCAAATGGTGGATGTTAGCACAATTCTCCTACGATGGGCTCAACCAAACGAGCCAATTTATGGTGGATGCCTCAGCTGGAGGGAGCATAGCGAACAAAACCGCTGAGGATATGATGGACATTTATCAAACCTTGGTGGCGAGCTCACTTCAAAAGTCGTCGAGAGCAAGGGGTAGGGACACACACGCTATTGAGGCTAGTCCGGACCTTAAAAAACAAATGGCGGACATGATGAGGGATCTTCAAGAGTTGAAGATGGCAAAGGCGACACCTCCACCACAAGCCGAATCAGAGCAAGAGCCTTGTGGTATTTGTGGAGAATTGGGGCATGGGGTCGATTATTGCCCTCGAATGGCCGAGATGACATATGCAGCCCAAGGGTTTCAACCTCCACAAGCTCAACAACCTTATAGAGGAAGGTCATTTCAAATGCAAGGGCAAGGTCCGAATCCGAATGCCCAAAATCGAAGGTGTCCACAACCATTTGCTCCGAGATACCTGCCTCCACAACAATTCTTCAATCATCAACAAGGGTACTATCCTCCTCATCAACAGTACTTTCAAGCTCCTCAAAATTTCTACCAACAACAACAGCCCCCATTCTAGCCTCAACAATAATTTCCGGGGCCATTCAACCAAAGAAATCAACAACCATATGCTCAACATCCTCCTCAACAACCACATCCTCAACAATTTCAACAAAATCAACAAATCGGAAAGATTCCGGGCCAAGGACTTCAGCCACATCAAGCTCAAGCTGTATCGGTGTTGAGGAGTGGAAAGATGGTGGATAAAAAAGTCGGAGAGAAGTTGGAGGGGAGACAGGCTGGGCAACCCAGCGGCCGCGGAGAATCCAGCGCTCGCTGGACTGCCCAAGTAGGAGGACATGCTCATTATCCCAGCAACCGTGGCCCCCCTAGCGGTCGCTGGCCACATGCAGTTCTAAAAGATGATGTCAATCCCGAGGTGCCTCGTCCTATTCAAGGCAATGAGCAACTTCACAAGGCACCTAATCCTTATGTACCTCCAGTTCTGTTCCCTTCGAGGCTCCAGAATCACAAGCAAGATCAACAATTCACCGAGTTCTACAAGATGCTCTCAAAGGTGAATGTCAACCTACCCTTGCTAGATGTGAACCGGAACGTGCATGCCTACGTGAGATTCTTCAAGGAGTTGGCCTCCAAAATAAGGAAATTTGATGAGAGCTAACCGATTATGGTGTCGGAGGTGGCAAGCACGATCATGCAACAACCCATTCCTCAAAAGCAACTCGATCCAGGTAGCTTTGTTATCAATATAACTCTTGGGAATGGTAAGCATGCTACCGGAATGTTGGATCTTGGTGCGGGTATTAATTTGATGCCTTATTCTATTTTTAAACAATTAGGATTAGGTGATTTGAAACCCACTCGTTTATGCTTGCAACTTGCGAATAGATCTATTAGATATCCTAGGGGTGTCATTGAGGATATTCTTGTATGGGTGGGTGGATTAATTGTGCCTGTTGACTTTGTTGTTTTGGAAATTGGGGAAGTGCACGAAAATGCAGTGAAGTATACTCTCTTGCTAGGTAGACCTTTTATGGCTACTACTAACACGTTGATTGATTGGAAAATGGTACTATTACTATGTCCGTGTTAGGAGAGAATGTGTCATTTTCGGTTCATAAGAGTCGCGACATCGAATTTTATTGTTAATTGCTCTTATATCGATGCTATTGATTCTTTGGTGGAGACTTCCTTTGTGCAGGAGCAAGGGTCGGAAGAGGAAGATATTTTGTCTAGTGAAGAAGGCCAAAGTGATGAAGTGGAAATTCCGATCCCAATTGAAAGCAAAGCACCCCTTATTACCTTTGATTCTTTGGAATTGAAAGCTCTTCCTTCCCACTTGAAGTACGTGTTTCTTGGAGAGGGAAACAAGAAGCCGATCATCATCTCATCCCTTTTGAATGAAAGGGAGCAAGTCAACCTTCTTCAGGTCCTCAAGAAGAACAAGTTGGCTTTCGGGTGGAGTTTGGCCGATATCCGAGGTATTAGTCCGACGACGTGCATGCATCGGATTAATCTAAAGGAAGGGTCACAACCAAAGAGAGATGGGCAACGCCGACTTAATCCCGTGCTCATGGAGATAGTAAAAAAGGAGGAGTAAAAACTCCTAGTGGAGGGGATTATCTATCCCATAGCCGATAGTGAGTGGGTGAGCCTGGTGCATGTGGTGCCAAAGAAGGGAGGAATCACCGTGGTCATGAATAAGAAGAAGGAATTGGTGCTTTCTTGTCCGGTCACGGGGTAGAGAATGTGCATCGACTATAGGAAGCTCAATGCTTCCACGAAAGAGGACCATTTTTCTCTCCCTTTTATAGATCAAATGCTAGATAAATTAGCCGGAGAAGATTTTTATTGCTTTTTTGATGGCTTGTCAGGTTACTACCAAATTGCCATCGTGCCGGAGGATCAAGCGAAGACTGCTTTCACGAGCCCCTTCGGGACATATACCTATAGGAGGATTCCATTTGGGCTATGCAATGCCCCACCAGGTACATTTCAAAGATGCATGATGTCTATCTTTTCGAACATGAAAGGTGAATTTGTGGAAATTTTTATGGATGATTTTTCAGTGTTTGGGTCTTATTTTCATGATTATTTATCAAAAATTTAAAGAGTGTTAAAAAGGTGTATTGAGAGTGGATTGACTCTTAGTTGGGAGAAGAGTCACTTCATGGTTAAAAGTGGGATTGTGTTGGGCCACACTGTCTCTAGTAGAGGTATTGAGGTTGATAAGGCCAAGGTAGAGGTAATTGAAAAATTACCTCCACCACGTGATGTTAAGAGAATAAGAAGTTTTTTAGGAGACACCGGTTTTTACCGATGTTTCATTAAGGATTTCTCAAAAATAAGTCAACCTCTATGTCATCTACTTGCTCAAGACGTGCCATTTAAATTTGATGAGTCATGCTTGAATGCCTTTAACACTCTTAAAGCCAAGTTAATGTCCGCTCCTATTATTGTTGGTCCTAATTGGTCACTACCTTTTGAAATCATGTGTGATGCGTCTAATTCCGCTGTGGGTGCGGTTCTTGGTCCACGAGTTGATAAGTTGCGTCATGTGATTTATTATGCTAGTTTAACATTAAATCCGGCTCAAATAAATTACACAACCACCGAGAAAGAAATGCTCGTTGTAGTCTTTGCTTTGGATAATTTTTGTGCCTATATTTGGGATCCAAAGTTATTGTCTATAGTGATCATGGTGTGTTGAGACATTTGTTGACCAAGGATCAAGCCAAACCTAGGCTAATTAGATGGGTGCTTTTACTTCAAGAATTTGATGTGCAAGTGTTAGATAGGAAAGGTAG
>JAOWBJ010000055.1:346868-359212 GCA_028566335.1 Monarda citriodora
GAAGACCACGGTCATGAGACCGAGGAATGCAGAGACTTAGCTGCGGACATAGAAACCCTGGTTAAGACGGGGGTACTAAAGAAATACCAGGACCGCCAACAAGCCAAGGGTAAGTGGAAGCAGGGGAGACCAGAAACGAGCTAAGGAGTGCATGCAGATAGCTCTCCGAGGTACCGACTTATCAGCTCCTCATAAGCATGCATAGCAATTACAGCAACCCAAGGAGCTGCAGCTCGACCCGAGCTCTATGGAAGTCCCACTGTATGAAGATGACCCGAGCAAGACAATCAAGGTCGGATTCGCATTGGCACCGGGTCTCCGAGCAACAGCCATCCAGCTCCTCAGGACGTACAGAGACGTGTTCGCCTAGTTGCCTCTTGACATGACTGGAGTATCGCCGAGCATAATCACACATCGGCTTAATATCGACTCGGCTGTCAAACCAGTGAAGCAAGATCAGCGACTGTTCGTGGCTGAAAGAAACGAGGTCATCCGCACTGAGGTTCAAGAACAACTGGAGGCCCAGATCCTGTTCGAGGTCAAGTACCCCACCAGGATAGCTAATCCAGTGATGGTCAAGAGAGAAGGAGGAGGCTGGCAGATTTGTATTAACTACATAGACTTTAACAAGCATTGTCCCAAAGATTGCTACCCTCTGCCGAACATTGATAAGAAGGTGGAAGCCCTTGTCGGTTCTAAAATTTTTTATTTCCGAGATTTGTACAAGGGATACCATCAAGTACTAATGAATGAAGAGGACGCGGTTAAAACCGCATTCATTACCGATTTCAGTATTTTTGCTTACAAGAAGATGATGTTTGGATTAAAAAATGCCGGAGTAATCTACCAAAGAATTGTTGATAAACTATTTGAGCAACACATCGGCATGAATGTAGAGGTATACGTGGACGACATTGTGGTCAAAAGCAAAGAACCAGATACATGCATCGCCGACCTCCACACGACCTTAAAAGTGCTCCAACAGGCGAACTTGAAGTTAAATCAAAAGAAGTGTACCTTCTTAGATGAATCGAGAAGGTTCTCGGGGTGCCTGGTGTCAAATGAGGGTCTTAAGGCCAGTCCACCCAAAGTCTGAGCAGTCCAAGACATGGCGATGCCGAGATCGGTACATGACGTACAAAAGTTGACCGGATGTTTAGCAGCACTTTGCAGATTTCTCTCACAAGCCGCCGAGAAACAACTGTCATTCTTTAAGACGCTCAAAAAAGCCCCAAAGTTCGAATGGGGAGAGGACCAAAGGAGGGCGTTCGACGAGCTGAAGAGGTACCTAACCGAGCTCTCAATGTTAGCAGCTCCCACACCGGGGGAAAATCTCTCATTATACCTCACAGCTTCCAAGGAGACAGTTAGCGCAGTGTTGGTAAAGGAAGAGGGGCGTCAGCAATGATCGGTGAACTTCATCAACCGAGCTCTCAAAGGGGCTGAGACAAGATACCAACCTTTGGAAAAAGGTTGCGCTGGCATTAGTCAATGCCTCACAGAGGCTACGTCCGTACTTCCATGTTCATACAATACATGTTCTTACCGACCTTCCGCTACGCCAAGTCCTGACTAAACCTGAAACGTCAGGAAGAATAGCAAAGTGGGCAATCGAGCTCGGAAAATATTCCTTGGAATTCCTTCCTCGGAAATCCATCAAGGGACAGGCGCTCGCATACTTCTTAGTGGAACCTCGGTTGATGGAAGAGGCACCATTACCACCCCCCGTGGAGACAGTAAAAGTACCCGAGGAAGAACCTGCCGACTGCTGGCTCGGATACGTCGATGGGGCTTCGGAAAAATTTGGACGCGGAGCCGGAGTTTTACTTATTGCCCCCGACGGACATGAGGTATCCCATTCACTCCGCTATACATTTTCGGCGACTAATAACGAGGCAGAGTATGAAGCCTTTATTTCGGGGCTTCGCTTGGCACATACCCTCCATGTCCGGAGCATAAAGATTCACAGCGACTCCCAAGTAGTTGCGGGACATATGCTGGGAACCAGTGAAGCGAAAGGCGAACGGATGAAGAAATATTAGGAGAAAGCCCGACAATGGCAGCAGAAATTCTCGTACTTCCAAATCGTCCGGATTCCATGAGCAGATAACAGCCGAGCTGACGCGTTGAGTAAGGGCAACTCACCAGCAACATCTCTCCCTACAGAAGAGGTAAACACACCGGAGAATTGAAGAAGCTGAAGTCCAGTCCCTCTCTACAGAACCAAACTGGATGACCCAATCCTCTCATACTTATTGGAGGGGAGCCTGCCGGACGACAAACTCGATGCTCGCAAGATCTTATGCAGATCTACTAATTACGAGAAACAGCTGGGGGTTCTTTACAAGAAAGCTTACTCACAACCACTACTACGGTGTGTTGGATCTGAGGAGGCGGACTACGTACTCCGGGAAGTAAATGAAGGGTCATGTGGAAGCCACATCGTAGCCAGAGCGCTAGCTAAAAAAGATTGAGGTGGGGATATTATTGGCCCACTATGGTAAAAGACGCTACGCAACTAGTCAAGACGTGTGAAAAGCGTAAAGTGCATGGGAACGTCCCGAGATTACCACAAACCGAGCTTTCCAGCATGCAAAGCCCATGGCCATTCATGCAGTGGGGAATAGATATTGTAGGGCCATTTGTGCGAGCTCCAAGACAGTTACGATTTCTGATCGTAGCTGTGGATTACTTCATGAAGTGGGTGGAAGCTGAACCTCTGGCAACAATCACTAGCAAAAATGCCCAAAACTTTGTGTAGAAGTATATAGTATGCCGCTTCGGCATACCCCATGTCCTAGTGTCGGACAACGGCACACAGTTCACGGATAGAGCCTTTCAAAGTTGGTTTGAAGAGCTCAGAATTTAGTAGAACTTCACCTCGGTAGCATATCCGCAAGCGAATGGACAAACCTAGATAACCAACAGGACGCTGGTCAAAGGACTCAAGACACGGTTAGACCGAGCTAAACGGAAATGGGCCGAGAATTTACCCCAAGTTCTCTGGTCATACCAGACCACACCGCGCACGGCCATGGGAAAAACGCCCTATAGCTTGGTATATGGATCCGAAGCGGTGACTCCGGTGGAGATCGGTCTGCCAAGCCCGCGCACTGCCAACTTCTCAGCTGAGCCCGACGAGGAAAACCTCCGAGCAGAGCTTGATCTACTGGAAGAAAAAAGGGAGCAAGCCTTCATCAAGGAAGCTCGGAATAAACAGCAGGTAGCTTGGTACCATAACCAACAGATGAAGACTCAGGAATTCAATGTAGGGGACCTCGTGCTCAGGAATAAAGAGGTGAACAAAGCGGAGAAGCTCGACAAGTTTGGACCGACGTGGGAAGGCCCATAACAAGTCACAGAGGTGTACGGAAAAGGCACATATAAGCTGGCCAACATGTCTGGTGAGCATCTACCCCAGACTTGGCACATTTAAAATTTGAAAAAGTACTTTGTATAAGTGGAGAGTCTTGCATGTGTTCATTTTCGAGTCCATTGTACAAAGTTTTGTAGAAAAAAGTTTCCTTTTTAATAAAAATTATCTTTGGATTTTCAGATTTATCTTTTACATGTCAAGTTTTATTTTGTCTTGTTATTACCCACCTATACTTCGAACTTTAATTTTTAAATCATGTCACAAAGGCTGGCCCCCTTTGGGACACTGATTCAGAGAGCGGTCAAAATCTTTTTAAAAGATAGGTGACCCTCCAAGTATTAGAAACCAAATAAGGGAGGAGAAACACCTCTTGGGGGTGGCACCACTCCCTTAAAAGGGGTAATTTAGCTCTTCTATTATGAGGAGTCTCTTACACGAGCGCGCAAGGAGACCACTCATAGCGATAAAACTCGCCAAACCAGGAACCTAAACCTCGGCAATAGCGGAGGGTCACTCGCTCCGGCGGAGCCGAGGCCATGGTGCATTATTAAAGGCACTACAGCTCAGCAAAGCTATTGATATTTTTATCATAAAGCTATTGTCACAATACAGGGAAAAGCTATGGAAAAATTATATACGTCGTAAAAGGATATTATTACAAGCTACATAATTACTACGAGCTACCCGTTCTACTACCAGGATGAGAGGTACCATCAGCCTTACCATTACGAAGAATGACATCCAAATTTACACGACCTCCCGAGCTTCCGCCTCTAGCACCACCGCGTCCTCTTCGACCGCCGGTGGTAGCAGCTGAGCTACCTCTCCGACCTCTACCATGTTGCCTCTCCTGCTCAACGTAAGGCTCCAGAGGAACTATAGTGGTACCACGGGGGAGAGGAGTATCAGCTATCAATTTCATCAAGCTCGGATATCGGGTCTCATATAAGTTGTACATCTTGGAGTAACTCCTCAGCTGGTGGACAAGAGACCAGTATTCATCAGTGAAGGAGCGCCCAGCCTTCTCGAGTTTCTCACATTCCTGCCATATCTCATACATCTTATCTTCAAGCTCGGTGATGGTGAGGCCCCATTCCTGCGAATGATAGCCTCGTACTCGAGGTTCTCCTCGGTAATGATCTACCTATCGGTTGTGGTTTTCTCTAGCTCGGTTTCCAAATCCTTCAATTGTTGCTGGGAGTCCATCAATTGTGCGGCTAGTTTGTCAAGCTCTTTTTGACTCTCTTTAGCCTTCATCTCAGCGTCATTAGTGGCTTGGGTACATGTCTATCCAGTACTCGATATCCTTTCTTGCATTATGGAGCTTTAGCAACAAGTTTTGCAGCTTAGCCATGTAATACTCATGAGAATTCGTAGGAGGCTACAAGAACGGGAAAATAAAAAAGAAGCGATGAGGAGAATGCGATGGTTGACAAAAGGAATTCCATTGATATCTTAAAAGAAATTACATCAGGAGGGCACACCGGTCGAGGTACAAAAAGGAAAATGAAAATCCTAACTACAAGAGAAGATGATTCATACATCTTGCTCGGCGTCATGAGCCGGCTGATGCACGTGAGCAGCGTCCAACATCTCTTGGTCATGATCCTCGGTGTGACCACCTCCGTCACCTCCGCCAGTGCCGCCCTCGCCACCTCCCGTGCCCTCCTCTTCCTCCTCGTCCTCCCCGCCGTCATCACCACCGAGGATCGCTGGCTTCATCACCTCAGCTGGCTCAACATCCCCAGCCGACACAAGGGACGCCTCCATGACGAGATCTTCGTTGGTGGTGCAAGCACGCACCACCTCGGCAGAAAGAGGGGCGGAAAAGGAGGCGAGGTCCTCCAACAATGGCAAGGACTGCAGTCTCGCCTTGACGACCCGGGTGTAAGCATCCAGTCCTTCACCCGCCTTCATCAGCCCGGCAAGGTTACTCACCATTGCCGAAAAATGGAGGCAAGTAAAGAGCTTCTCCGTGTAAGCACGGAGAGCTCCTCCCTGGGCCGCCACAAAGCTTGCCATCTCGAGTTGCTGCTGTTGTTGCTTCACCTGCAACAGCTCGGTCCGGACGGCGGCGGTTTTGACTTCGCTCTTCGTTGTCAGCTTTCACCAGAGCTCGATTGAGTTGGCGAAGCTCGGCCACTCCTCGCTCCATGTCAGCCAGGACTCGTCTGGCGCGCTAAAATACAAGAATACGACGTAAGTAAGTATGCTTGATATTTATGAATAGCTAGGGGTGCAAGCCATTACCTCGATCGTGCTCGACGGCCACTCGGGGTCCTCGGTGGACTCGTAGGAGATATCGAAAAGCCTAGCCCCGGCCTCGGTCAAGAGTGGGCCGGCTGGAAAAGGAGGCTGCCGGGTGAACCTCATTATCACCGCCGACGTGTCGTCGGCGGTCCTCTCTAAGGAGACGGGAGATGAAGAGACGGTCTTCTGCTTCTTGGAAGCTTGGAGGTCAGTCTGCAGGGACACTGCGGGGTTGCGACCCTTGCCCCAGCCTTTCCCTTTGACCTTCTCGACGTTCTCGTCCTTCCAGAAAGTCACTGCAGAGACCATCAGATCAGAAAAAAAAAAAAAAGAGAGAGAAGATAGAGCGACAAAACTAAGGAAACCAGTCTCACCCTTGGGAACCCCAGCGCCACCAGCCACAATAGCCGGGCGGAGGCCGGCCTCAACAAGCTCGGATTCGGTATATGACTTAGAAAAATGTCATAATCCGATCAACTTGTCCTCGAGCTCGCCAAGGCCATCTGCTTTAACTCGCCCTATTGATCGACTTCGCCACCCGAAAGAAAGGATACCCGCCCCGGAACAGAAAAAGAACCGGGTTTGCCAGACCGGGTGTTTGGATTTGATTTTGGGTTTGAAGCCCATACAGGGAGAAGCGTAATACCACGATCCTAGCCTCTTGAATTAGAGGCAGCATAGTAGTACGTACAGAGTAAGAGGGTAGCCTAGCTTAACTACTTCTACTGCTAAAGAGACCAAGTGTTTGTATGAATTGGGTGATAACTAACCTAAGGGAATCTCGAACTTAGAAAAGTTCTACAAAAACAGGGGGAGAGGAAGACGTAGACCAGATTATAAACATGCTTCATAAACGGTACAAAATCCCTCCGGCGGCCGATCGGCCCTGTCACTGGGTCCGGCCACCCGAGTTTTGCAGATTTCGGGAATATGAAAACAACGAGAGAGATAATTAACTTCCTCCTCCCCCAGAACAAAAGGGAAGTTGGAAACATTCCCGACCTTAGAAGTTTTTGCGGCGGCCGGAGACTCTGGTAAAGGTTCCGGTGTGGATTCTGCTACACTACCCCCACCCTCGACATTCAAAGATGAGGAAGACATAACTTACTTGTTAGTACGAAAGACTGCTACGCCGGGATGAACGCGAGAACGAAAAAGAAGTTCGGCGGAAAGCCGCCGGAATCGCTTGGAAAACGAGAGGGTTCTAGGGATTTGGAAATTTGCAGAAAATGAAAAGTAAAAAATTGAAAAGGTTTGGAACTTTTGATCAAAAAGAGGCGCCGTTTCACATCCCCGTAAAAAGGCGGGAAACCCAAACGATGCGATGATTAGGGTTCGCGCGCTGAGCCCACAAACTACCCGCGTGATTATCACTGGAGCTCGGTCTCGTTGAGCAACTCCACCTCAGTCCGGTCACGGCCATGCGCCGATACCTCGGAAAGACTAGATGAGACCTCCTCTTTGCCTCGCTTATGGGGGGGCTCTGATGGAGTATGGCCCAACACCCTCAGGCCCAGTTATTAGGCCCAGTCTGTTCTAGGCCCACAACAACTGGCCCAGTGAGTGTGTCAGACCTCTTAAGCTCTCTAGAAGCTCGGCAAGTTACCTCGGTCAACACTTGACTTTCCTCCCAAATACCGGCGAGCCCGTTGCAAGTACCTCGGCTTCACCGAGGTATCACTTACCTCTACAGACGAACATGAATACCTCGGTCCCACTGAGGTATTACCCGCACCCACCAGCGGGTGACAAAACACCTCAGCTCTGCCGAGGTGTCACCAGCGCCTGCAAGGCGGTTACAGTCAATCCCGAGATTTCCACCGCACATTATTCCCACTATCTTGGAAGGCCATAACAGCTAGCCCATAACAGCCGCTGATCAAGGGACTCTTACCGAATATCTTGGCAGATACCATACACGTCCAAAGGAGGTTCGTGGGCCGCAAGACATGGGCTCGGTCGAGCACATGGAAGAGATGTATTCACATAACTAGTTAGTCAATGTAGAATGAACATACGCTATCTTGTACTCACATATTACACTCATCAAGCAATAAACCAGAACCCCTTTTACTCCCGTGGACGTAGATCTACTTCAGTAGATCGAACCACGTTAAACCTCTGTGTTCATCTCTCGTAATTTTACTATTATAACCTCTCTGGAATTTAGGGATCGATCATGGGTATTGATGATTTGTATGAATTTTTTTTGTGAATTGTAGATCGGATAAGGTAGGAAAGATGAGAATGAGAAGAGAAGAGTTGGAAGAATAGAGTTTCATTTCTTAGCTAACAAAATAACAAACTCTCATTTTAATACTAAGGACCCTGGTTGGTTCGACCTAAAAATCCTACTTCGGGAAAGAACCAACAAAAAAACCCGAAGGAGCAAAAGCTCGACCCAAAAGCGAAAATTACAAAAATAAATCCTTCAACTAAAACAGAAATACAATAAAAACAAATAACCAAACCAGACACCAAAATCGTGCTATAAAAACACGACTTAAAACTCCTTCACTTCATCGCCTCCACCCAGATTACTAACACGTGGACGATCCAGATTAAAGCCCCAACTTCATCAACAGCCACCGAATTAATATGCAATTTCACACTTGAATTCTCCTTCTACTAGAACCTTAACTCTCTTTCCTTCTCCCCAACTCCTTCCTCCAATCCAACCCCTTTGATTGTGACATATTTTATCTATTTCGAATCGAATTGATTTGGGAAATTACGTGTGCAATCATTCACGATCTTATATTGTCTTCCCATATAACATTTTTTTATTACATTTTTACTGTATTTATCGAGGATTGAGACGTGTTAAATCCTAATGTTTAGATTTTTTTAATTATCCGAGGTATATTTTTATCATATAAATTTTAAATTATTGATTACTCTTTATGTTTTGGCCGAAACATGTTTATTTTTTAACTTTTATGGCACATATTTCTATCGATATCTGGTACAGATTTTATACTATCTTTTTGAAATAATCAGCCAGAATGGATGAAGTATATAACTTGTCATTAATTTATTATTACAGTAGAAACTATTATAAATTTATAATAGAAGATATTACTATTTCCATTTTATTAAATTAGTCTTATTTTCTATTTTGATCTATTTTACTTATTAATTTCATTTTTTAAAATAACAAAAAATAGTATATAGTGATAATTAATTATCTCCTTATAATTAATTATAACCATAAATATCATTTTTTTAAATTTACGTTCAAACTCAAAATATGATTAATTTAATGCGAGATAGAGGTACTACCTTCATCCCTCGCTATTGCGTATGTTTCTTTTTGAACTTCTCGGCACGCATTTTCACCGAAACCTAGTATGAGTTTTAAAATATAGTTTTGAAGTATTTTTCTTTTACGGGATACTTCGACACTCGTTGTATCTCGTAAAAGAAAAAATATTTCAAAAATATATTTTAAAACATGTACTAAGTATCGGTGGAAATGCGTACCGAGAAATTCAAATAGAAACAAGAATGTAGTTTTATATTCGAGTTAAAACATCCCAAAAACTACTGCATTTATTATGGGCCTAAAAATTTGGCGCACAGTAAAGAGTAGGCGCCACGTCGGACCAGCGAGACCCAGAGTCCTCGTAAACACAACTCAACCCAGCTGCCCCCCATTTAAAAAGCCCAGCATGCCGTTTCACACTCGCCCAATTCCAATTTTAACGAACTAAACTCCGCGGCGGCGCATTCTCGATGTCCCAATCAGAGCCACCGCGTCTCCGGCGCGGAGCTCCGTTGCCTCTGTACAAGCAGAATTCGTGGTCTCCGGACATCCTCCGAGACGAGGCGTGGACCAACCGCCAGATGAATCACAGGATGCGGCGCGGCCGCAGCTTCACCGAGGATGACCTGGACGAGCTCCGCGCCTGCTTTGAGCTGGGATTCGACTTCGATTCGGACGATTTGGATCCGAAACTTTCGTCTGCTTTTCCTGCGCTCGAGCTGTACCGTGTTGTGAACCGGAACTACTCCAACAGCTTGTCTCGATCCTCTTCGGCGTCGTTCTCCGATTCGGATTCGGCCGTGTCGACTACCGGAAGCGCCGACTTTATTGTTACTCCAGGTAAGCTCGAGCTCTTTTGTTTTTAACGCGCAGAAAAAAGATAACGCTCTTCCGGAATTGGGGGAAAATCGCGTGATACAATTGAACTGAACTTGTTTTGTATGTTGTTTTAAATTTTAATTGGAAAAAAAGGTGATGATCCGGAGATTGTGAAGACGAGATTGCGGCAATGGGCGCAGGTGGTGGCGTGTTCGGTGCGCCAATCATCACCAATTTGTTGCGATTCAGATAGGAAAAAGAAGATTGAAGAAGATAGTGAAAAAGTGATTTAGCATTTTTAGATTTTTTTTTCCTTCGCTTAATTTGTTTTCGAAATTGAATTTGTTAGATTTGTGCTGCTGAGTGCTGAATTCATCATCAATTCAGCAGTCCGATATAATTTTTCTTTTCCTTTGTGTTCGTGTTTCTGTAACGTCTGTATTCAGAAAGGGCAGTTTTGGAAAATTGCTAATGTTAATTGAGTACCTGATTCTTTGATGCGATTGTGTGATTTCGGCCATTAACGTTAAATAATTATTACCGTAATTAACCAAGCAATGTTGGAATACCAAAATTTCAATAATCTTCGAATTCGAAAGTTGTTAAATAATACGATTTGAAATATCTTCACTTAAATTAAGCTAAAAAATTATGTATAACGTAGATTGTGTTCGATATTACTATTATATTCTTACACTTATATCTTCACAATTGTTTATGGAATTATTTTTCTTCAGATTTTCGGCTACATGAACTTTTGGTTTATCTACTCTGTGTTGTTTCACTAGTTCATATTTTTTATTCAAACGTTTCATATAATAGTTCACTTTCCTAAAATGATAAAAATTTTATCTGAGAACTAATATCATTTTAATATTCTCCTTCTCTGTTTTATTGGTTTATGTGCAGGAACCAAAGTGGATTAATGAAACGGGACGGAAGGAGTATATTACTGTATAATAATTATTTTTCCTTAAAAATAGAAAGTGTTACCCATTTGTGATATTCGAAATGTCCAAATTATTCGGCTCCGAAAATAAAAACTACTCCGTTCGTCCCGCTTCATTAGTCAACTTTGATTTTAGCACAAAAAACCAATAAAACAGATAGATAATTTTAAAATGATATTAGTTTTGAGATAAAACTTTGTCATTTTAAGAAAGTGGACTAATGAAATGAGACGTCCCAATAAGAAAAAGTGGACTAATGAAATGAGACACAGAGAGTATTACACAATAGTTATATAACCGATTTATTCACCTTTTTATTTTCATTTCGGCCAACCCAGCTGAAGGTGACCGATACTAACTACGCTTACTTGTCTACTTTTATTGTTGACGTTAACATATTCATTTGATTTTAATTACACTCGCCATAACGCGCGGGCACATGCTGGTAGTGTTTATGATGATTTAATTGAAAAATTATTAATACAAATTGCCCGCCTTTCACACCCAATCATGATTACGTTCAATGTTTTAAAAATCGGACCAAAGCTCAAATCGGCGAGACCACCGGTTCGCGGTTTAACCGATCGAACCGGTCAAAAAAGTAGGTGAATCGGTCAAAATCGACGAATGGTACCATGACCGGTTCGATGGTTCGACCAATCAAACTGGTCGGTTCAACTGATTTTTAAAACACCGATTACGCTTGTTCTTTCATGTACTTATAGAAAAGGAAGGAAAAGAAGAACAAGAAGAAGAACGTTCATTTCTTGGTTTCAAAAATATAAATATAATTCATTTTTCTGATGCACCGGGTCTTCATGCAAATGTTGATCTTTTGTTTTTTTATATAATATTTTTATTATATTCATAAAGGATTGATACATGGTAAATTAAAGAAATCAGATTTTACTTATGATATGGATATATTTTTCTTACATAACTAGTGTTGTGCCCGTGCGTGGGCCGGGAAGAATTAAATAGAAATTGTGTTTGTTCTGGAATGTGAAAGAATTTATTAAGTAAATTAAAAATATAAATTAAATGTTAATTTAAGTAATAGTTATTGGCTGGAGAGTGAGAGTAGGCTCATAAGTAAAATTAAAAAGAAAAAGAATAAATACACTCGTGTAACACACAAGTGTAACACTTTCTATTTATAGAGGGTGAGATAATTATTATATAGTAGTACGTAGTATAGATTTATATATTATTAATCTATTAATATAATAGTATATATTATACGATGATACAATAAAAAATCTGAACACGTCTTAATGTTATCTTGAAAAAGAATTTTATTATTCTAAGCATTATCGTCTTGACAGCATTGAATTCAGAGTAATTAGCTCCAACGCCCTCACAGTATTATTTTGGTGTTGAGTTCAATTAGTCAATGAATTTATGAATTATCATATTTGACTATTATTTCCATTGACTAGAGAAATGCTTCATATGACTATACAAGCAGTGGCATGTTTAGAGCACCTACAACCAGGGGAGAATGCAGAAAAACAACATTGGTGAAGAGTCTGAAGACTAGCCTTATTTGATATTGTAAGAAAGCTTTTTTTTTTTACATATTCGACTCGACAGTTGGACTACGTACACCACAATAATTCATAAATATTAATAACAACTTTGTATGACCGGCCACACAATAATGTTTTTCATAATATATATATAT